>WEIS01082754.1:0-13298 GCA_013389965.1 Todus mexicanus
AAAAAATAAATATATATATAATAGGGGAGGAAAAAGAAGCAGGGAAAGCAGAGTTACTTCATTTGGGTGCACTGGTGGCATCCACCAAAATGACCTCTTGTGAAACTATGACCTCAGAGGAGCTCCTGGTGGCTGCTGCTGGATCAGCGCTCCTGGCACAGGGTGACATCAGCGTAGTGTTTCCACTGCTTTGGCGCAGCAGCATCGCATATTCCCTGCCTGGGGGACGCAGCACAGCGTGAGAGTGTGTTGCTGATTTGCCCGTTCAGGCAACGATGAGCTGCAGTGACACAGCACGTGACAGACTAAATAATGGAATTCTGTAATTTGCTGAATTTTGTCCGGCTTGGGTGCTCTCTGGTGGCTGCAGTTTGCTATTCTCGCTCTCTCACTCCAGGCTACTTGTCTGGAATTAAGATAGCACAACAGTGAATTCTGTTTCAAATAAAGCCAGGCCAGGGAAAATGAAAACATGACTGGGAATTCGTAGCTCAGAGATTTCCCTCTTTATCTGGAAGAGGTGAGAGCGCTTTACCCAGCAGCTTACTTACAAGAGAACAGAACAAAGCCAAACAAATGCAGAGGAAGAGGTTGTGTGAGATCCCCTTCTTAGAAATTCAGTGCCTTTTACAGGGCCGTTTCTGCTCTTGTGAACATATCAGAGAGAGACTTAGCAGTAGAATAAGCTGCTCCTTGAGAAACAGGTGTGTATACTTAACCTATAGCAACACCTGAATAATCCTGTATAAAGCCTGAATCTCCAGATAAGGCATATGGCAAAGGAAGAAAGATACTTGAGTTTTGAAATGAGGCCCTACCACTGTTCCCTCTCATTTTCTCTCTAAATTAGTTTAATCCAAACAGTAATCACAACTATGACCAGAGCAGTCACATACTCATTAGCAGCTCCACATCGGTGTTGACCTGAGCCAGTAACGCCTCTCTCCGCTGCGCTGCTCTCTGATCCAGGCTGCTCCTCAGCAGGAACTGTGCCAGCTTTTCCTGGGCCTGCAGATGTAATTCCTTACTCATTTCTTCTGACATTTGCGAAGCCTGGAGGAAAATATCAGTTTGCTGCCATTAGGAGCTGGCTATTTTAAATCTTTTGGGAGCAGAATAATGTCTAAACAAGGAATGCAAATGCTGTTCTTAATTGTTAATAATTTTGCTTCCTCTGCAGCTCTCTCCGAAGCTATCCATCATCAAGTATATAAATTTTCCAATTACAGTTTGCTTTGATTCTTTTTATTAGATTAATAGTTTAAATCCCCAATATCCTAGTACCTTGCTCTCAAACAAGCAGGGTTAATGTATGCATACCTCAAATGAATTATCTTGATCAGAATTTATGATGCCGAATGTATTTAATCCCTACAGTATTTTGTGTTGCATCATTAATGCGAATTATGAAATGACTAAGAAACAGACCGGATGCAATTTGATGTAGTCATCCACCTTCTGCTGCAAAGCTAGTCTCTGCTCATCAGTCAGGCCCTTGGGATCTTTCCAAGGAGAGAGACGTCTCCTCCTTCTTCGTTTTTCCAAGAATTTACAAGCCTTTGTAAAGAACAGATGAGAATATGACAATCGCAGACAGGAATTTGTCTTCTCGCTTTGCTGGTAACCAATCAGTGAAAGATTTTTCTTTCAGTACTGCACCTGTTAAAGCATAAATTTAGCTATGATGCTGAAAAGCCGGCATACAACGGTCAGCATGAATGCTAAATACTTAGTTAGAACGCTCATAATAAATTACTGATTCATCTGCAGCGTGGTGAAATCCCAACCTCGGCTTTCAAAGTGGCCGCTCTTATATTTTAGTTACAAGATTGTATTAGGCTTTGTAAGCTATGAAAAGTTTAACCCCTCTAAGCAACTGGTGGCTCTAGACTACCATCCACTGAATAATTACGCAATACATTACGTACATAGACAGTAAGAAAATAAACAGCTTTTTAAGGCATCATAATAATCCACTCAGTCCTATCCAATGTCAGAGGAAAGTATATATACTCACTGCTCTCTGAATGATGACAGCTGCTTTGTACTCCTTAAGAGATTGTCTCTGTTGGTGAAAATTTCTTCTTGCTCTATACCCTCGCCAGAATCTCTGGATAGTTAATGCTGATTTCCCCTCCATTTCCTCCATGTACTTATCTACCTGACCTGTAAATGTAACAAACATCCGGTTATAAAACTGTGGGTTGGGATCTCTTAATGATTTACATTTTTAATCCTCAAACTCGACAGTACCAAAAAAGCTCGGGTGCCATCAGTTAAAAACCCTTCAGCTGAGGTCTGCTAGCTGTGAGCCATGTCTCAGAGACTCACAGCTGCAACGGAGCTTTGTAACACGAGAAAACTGGGTATCCCTTTCTCCTGAACCATTCCGAAGGCAGCAGATCTTGATCGGTAGTTACTGAGCCCTCGTAGAATTAGCGTGTTCTCTGTCAGATAATTGGGTCAGAAAAGGCAGTAGGCTACAGTGCAAACAGACATGCAAGATAAGGAAATATGTTTGGGGAAAGTGTTCTTAAGGAGACACAGACAGTTTAATCTTCTGATACAGTTTAATATAAAGCATACTGGCATGGATTATTTCCAGTATGGCCAGCTGTCGTTCATGGAAGAGTCTCATGGCCCTCTGTCTCTGAAGTTGCATTTGCAATGTTAGAGCCTCATCTTCCTTCTGTTTTTTTAAGTGCTGCAGCTCCTGTTCCCGTTTAGCTCTGCAATACACAAAGACATTAACAGTTAGCCTAAGTTCTACATTTCTTAAAAACATGTCCTTTTCTTTTGTGTTAAATGGTCGAGCACCAAGGGAAGAAATCCACAGAATAATCTGCCATCCTAGCTGTTGGCTGCAGGACCACACCCAGCAATGAGACATCACCTGCAAGCTAACAAATTACCACACTATCCACAGCCAGGAAAGAGTCTGAGCCAGTCACTCAATCTGGTAGCAAATCAAAGAATATATTTTTACTTAGGATAAAGTTCTAAGGACCTTGAGGGGAACAATGCTCCATGTGCATCTGCTCCAGCAGGCACCCTTTCCATTGCATCCATCAGCACACGTGGCACCTCCTTTCCGTAGTACACGCTATTCATTTTGCAAGAGCAGATCGGAATGTTGGCTGTTAAGCTCACCTCTTAAATGGGGAGGGATTTTTTCTTTTTTCTCCGGGAAATAACAGCCTCACACATTTTCTCCATCCACTTTGTTAACAAAACACTAGGAAAGAATTTCCTTGTAAATTCTTCCTGATCTATACTAGTTGTTGTAATGTGATCTTAGGACGATGTCCCGCTGTGCTCGGCATTGGAAAAGCCCCAACAGACGTTTCAGAGATGAGACAAGTGAAAACTCTGTAACTGGCTCTGGAGTGTTTAAGCTAATAATAGGCCAGGAATCAATTATATATCTACTAACACATTAATATACAGACTAATTTAGGAATACTAAATACACTGATGTATAGATACCGATTCTCACTTTTTCAGGGGCAATGAAAGGAGCTCCTTAAGCACTAGGAAAGGGAACAAATGGACAGAACACAGGCATAAGGGGTACCAGAAAGGGGGAAAAAGCTGTAGACTAGAACTAATATCCAGCAATTTTGCTATTACTGAACATCACATACCTTTACTCACAGTACTACGGAGTTATTTGTGTGATTCTCATCGCTAGTATAAATTGAGTTGTCACTTTGCCACCAACCGTACTTTCTCCTCAGTCTCTGTAACTGGGTGGGGAAAGATGGGATGGAAGCTCTTTTGTAAAAGAGATGCTCTGGATTTAAAGATCTGGCCTTAACTGGTAAAACCATGATCTGAGAGACCATAATCCTTTTATGATAGTAATCCAGACTTGAAGCGTGCCCACACATCTACCTACAGAGACAGATCATGACAGCTGTGATTACATCAGAACAGTCTCAAGGAAACTAGAGGTTTTCAGCCCCCACATTTCTGCAAACTAGAGCTGTAAATCTTTGCATTTTAAATCCAGGCAGGCACGCATTATACTCCTTGGTGGAATGATGTCACAGGATCAAACAGGACTTTTGGTGACATTTCCTTGATAAAACTATGAATAATTTTCCCTAGAATTATTTATCAGCTCCGCTAAGCGGAAAATTCTAAGAATGCTTCATGAACTCAGATGTGCATTTGTGAAACTGTCAATAATGTCTGTCAGGTATTTAAATGCTGCTCTGATACTGATTCTTTCCCATCCAGTCTGCAGAACACGTGCCCTTCTTCATTCTCTGTTCCTCCTAGGTGCATTTGTTTGCATGAGACTACACTGTGACAGGGAAATGCCTCAGAACAGAAGCAAAACACAGAGTAAGAGTCAAGCTCCCTTCAGCAGTTCATGGCACAGGTCGGCCTCTCTCTGATCATGTCTTTACACCTGTAAAATGGTTTGATTTTTGATGCACCATTAATACAAATGATTGCCTTTTTAACGGTTTTCCAATTAGCTATGTAACAGTGAACTAACTTCAAGGAGAGATTACAGGCTTTAATATTCACTGAGGGGGCATTTCTAAAACCACAATGTTTCGGAACTTTATGACTTGCAGAGTTTAAGATCTTCCACTGCAGCTGCAGGTGAGCCAAGTTTGGAGTTTCAACCTCAGCTGTATTTAACCACAATAAATCTGTGAATATAACCAAACCCTGACTGTTAAAAAGTGCTCTTGAAAACTTTCCTAAAGTCTCGCTTACAGTGTTCCAAACGCTATCTGCAGCTTCAGCTTAGGAAAAAACCGAACACTGGAGCTGTACAGTTGCTGTATTTACTCAGTACACGGGGACTGACTGAGCCGTGAGCACACAACTGTAAGGATATTAATGCATTTCCACTGCTCTCCATATTAAACAAACACATTCAAAAGTCCATTTAAATGACTCAAAAACTGCTTAAGAGGCACACACTAACACTTACAATACTGAAGACAGGACACAAGAATGTCAAGTAGCTTGTTGATTGCTGATAGCCTCACCACCCTTTCCCTTCTGTTTTACCACGTTACGTCTTAGCCCATCATCCAGATTTTCTGGGCTATGATTTTGGCTGGTGAGCTTCCAAGGTGCCTGGTGAGGGCAGGAATATTGGCTCAAAGTGTGTGGCGGAGAAAAAAGGAGTGGTACGGACATCGTTCTTGGTGTTTCAGCGCAGAAGCTGGAGTGGCTGGAGGCCCTCAATAGACACACACTGCTTGCCCCCGCAAATCTTCCAGAATTTAAAGATTACATCCTATATAGTCCAACATCTTCTTAATGCCAATCTAACAACAAATCATAACTGTCTGCTTTCTAAACACCTTCATCGTAATGCAGTGTGATTTGACTAATCGATGCCTAAGCTCTAGTTCTGACATGGTACTGCTCAACATGTGCAAAAAAAGTTGAAAAAACCTGCTGTGGAGTCTGAATTCAATTTAAATCCCTTAACCTATGTTAAATTCACACTGAATTTCTCCAAAGGGTTAGCCTATCAAGTGCTAACATTACTGCTGAACTCCTACTTCAAATCAGACAGGCATTATTCACATAGTTTCATTCTTCTGTGGTGCTCCAAGTCAGAGGATACTATTTCTAGATCATTGAAGTGACTCCACTTCAGAGAGTCAAAGATTTCAAATATTAATGAAGAACAAGGTCTTGCAAGAACTCTACTGAGCAAGCACTATGAGCCTCGGTTTCTGCAGAACTCTGGCATGGCAGATTGGAAACTCCAGGACAGCTCCACATTCAATTTACAGTGGAATTTTGTGTCAAGTTAACTGTGAACTAGTTAACTGTCCTACCACCAGTACACCACCTTCTCGTGCTATTTAGTGCAACCCCACGCTACAGTATATCATGCTTTAGGTTTCCATATGCCATAAATGTTTGCGTAGAAAACATGTAAAGGCATCCTAGAAGTAAGTTTTTTCATGAAGAAGTTTGGCAGCTGGGAAAGGGACAGTTGGAGCTTTTGGCACCAGAAGAGGCAGTTTGGTACTGCTGGAAAAGCACATTGTTTGGATGTTTCTGCTAAAAGAATCTGTAGTGAAACAGCTCATGTTGGCATGACATTACCTTTATGTTTCAGAAATAACAGCTGACTAGAAGGAGGAATCTTCAAGATGAAGGAAATCTTGGTCAGCCCAAACGTATGCCCTGGGACATGGGAACAAATCCTCGGGGAGGCTACTTCCAGGAAGCTCAGGAAGGTGACTGGGAATTGCCAGCACAGATTTATCACAGGCAAATTATGTTGAACCAGCCTGATTGCCTTCTGTGATGAAATGACTGGCTCCATGGACAAGGGAAAGCAGTAGATGTCATTTTCCTTGACTTTATCAAGGCTCTCATCACAGCCTCTCACGCAGGGCAGGGCTGACACTGATGAGGAACCTCCACAAACACAGAAACTGGTCCACAGAAACCACATGAAGTTCAAATGGGAAGTTCTATACCTGGTACAAAAAACCTCATGGACCAGTACGGGCTGGGCGTTGACTACCCAGACAGCAGCTCCAGTGAAAAGGACCTAGGGTGACTGGTGGGCGACAAGTTGAACGTGAACCAGCAGCATGCCCTCGCAGTAACACAGGGTAGCTGCGTACTGGGCTGCACTAGTAAAGCAGAGGCAGCAGTTCAGAGGAGATTATTATTTTGCTTTACTCAGCACTCTTGATAGCCTGCCTGGAATAGTGGCCACACTCTACTGGGCACTCCTGTAGAAGATGGATGTTGACAAACTGGAGGGGTAGAGACTGTCCGCACAGAGACAATCAGAGCTATGGAACATAGGAGATACAAGGACAGGGGACGAGGTGTGTTTGTTTAGCATGACGGAAGGGAAGTCTAATTTCTGTCTTCTACTACCTCAAAGAAGTGTTTTAGAGGAGGCAGAGCCAGACTCTTAGAAGTGCACAGAAAAAGGACAAGAGGCTGTGGCAAAGAGATGCAACAAGGAAATTCCCACTGGCTGTAATGGAAGAATTCTTCACAAGACAAGTCATTCAGCACCAGGGACCAAGTGAGATGGTAGGATTTCCATCCTTGGAGACTTCCAGAACTCGATGCGGCCCTGAGCAGCCAGATCCTACTTTGAGGTCAGCCTTACTTCGAACAGGATATTGGGTTAGATAACCTACACTTTTCCTGTCACTCTGTGACCTGAGAAAAAACCAAACAATCCAAACCTTGTTAATAGATTCTTCTCTTTAGTGTTTTTCGCAAAGCCATGAAGTTTACCTGAAGCTTCTCTGTAAAGTGGTCACTGCTTGGGGTAGTTTTTTCAGCCTTTTCCTTGTCTGAAATCCCCTCCACACAGCCTGGATTATGCAAGCTGCTTGATGTTGCCTCTGAAATTAATAAAGCAGTCGGTAGAATGTTTTCTCTGCATATAAAACCACATCATACTTGTATATTTGGAAAATTTGAAAACTGTTGGTTTTCAAATGCATCAAAATTCATTATCAAAAAGACAACTAATCCGATCATCTAGACTGATGCTCTCTGGTAAACAAATGAATCTACAGCACAAATATAAAGTATATATTAGCATTAATCAATTATAGAAATTTGTATTTAAAACACCTGAAGCACTTGATATTTCAAATGGCAATTCAATCAAAATACCTACACCAGACAGGACAGAAAGACAAGTTTAGAGAATCAGCAGCAGGAGAAACGTTACATTTGCAGCATGACCAGAACTCACTGAAATGCAACAAATATGAAAAAAACCCCAATCAATTCTAGTCTTGAATGGATTTTTCTTTTTAAAAAGCAAAACAAACAAACACAAAACATCCTGCTCCGTTGAATATGAAAGCAGGTCTCTACAAACGTAAATTTAATTTCCTTTAAAGTACTGGCTCTGAGAAAGCTGCATGTAAAATTTTGTTAAGAAATTCATAAAACAAACACAGTCTCTTTTATTGGGAACATAGCCCAGAAGTTGTTCTTACTGAACATTTTCTCTGCGTGACTTAATTCTATGCGAATGCTGCCTAGAATTCAGAGATTGGAATTTGTAACACTGATGTGAGAAAAGCAGATACAGCTATTTTTGGTTTATAGTTCGCAAAACAAGTAATTTTTTTTGCCCTACAGTTGTACAGAAATCTATGGTGAATCTGCAAAGGGAAGTCAATTTCTTGAGTCACAGTCCCATACCTTAAACGCTGGGCAACTTCTTGATGTTTTCAGAAATCACCGAGGGAAAAAAAATTAATAAATAAGAAATTTTAAAATCCATTAGTGTAGTGAAACAATAACAGAGGCTTTGAAACACATAACTGAAGTGACGGAGTAAATCCATTCTAAACATCTATAAATCACATATGACTAGGATCTCGCATACAAAAGTCTCACTAAACTTCAGCACCTGCATTTCTCCTTTTCCACTGGATTGTTCCAAGTAGAGCAGGTCCAAGAGTTGATTGAGATCCCTGTCAAATCCTTTGCCAGTCCACTGTTTTCTTAAAAGCCCTTTTAGTCCTAAGAGAGAAACGGAGAAGAAGCGTATGATACCACTACGGTGAATTTTTCTTTTCAGGATTTCAAACTAACAATTCTCAAGTCAAAAAAATCAAACTGGATTCTATGTGCAAAGGACCAGTAGAGCTGAACACCACCAGTCATCTCTGAGTTTCAATGCAGAGTATTATCAATGAGTACCTGCTGCTCCAGCCATCACAGACAAGTGACACAGTGACTGTAATTTTGTATGTCCAAGTCACCACCTACTGCGTTTACATAACTGGCAGTTAAATCATCCACGTGCTTACAGTGTCTTATAAGTCACTGTACGGTACTAAAAGGATGTAAAGCACCATGCAAGTGCCAGCTTTTACTACAAGTGCAAGTGCTAGGTTTACGAAAGCACTGTTTTCGTTATTTTTCATAATAAAAATTTATTTATAACTGGAATTCTCTGACATCTGTACAGCACAGTCTAACTGCAGATACACGTGCATCCAGTCCCTCAGACAAAACAGCTTTTTAGGTTCGGAGTAGCTAAAAAGCACACTTGTGTTCCCCTCCCAACACACAGACCCTTCCTGTGCTGTGCACAGGACACAAGCAGATTGTAGCACATGCTCTTTAGCTTTACCTCAAACAAATCCTAGAGGGTGAGAGTTCTGCCAGGAGTTAGGAGGGAAAAGGAAGGAAGGCAGGAATAAAGATGTGTTTCGATAGCCTCCTGAAATTCTGAAGATTCAAGTAACTTCTCCATCTTCAAATCATTGGCCACAAACGTATTCAAACGTTGGGCAACTCCAACTCTCATATATCCACATACTGTGGATATGGAGCACAAAGACCTTCGTGCAATCAGAAATGGCACCTCTGTTCTATCACACATGCACCATTTTGGAAAGACAGTGACAATTTAAACACTTCAAGAGCGAGACAGGTGAGACTCCAGATGGAGTCTGTGGGTGCCCTGAGGCTGCCTGAGCTCTGCAAACGCACAGAGCCTGGCTACACCAGGCAGTTCCCTCCCAGAAGTCCCGTGGGTCTGACACAACCATTTGCCAATTTCCGTGCAGGCTGCACAGACACACTGTCCACATTTAGCCTGTACCCGGGTCTAAACTGGAGCGGTTGCTTTAGCACCCAGTGACCCCTCCCTGGCAGAGAAGGGGGATCTGGAAAAGGACGAGACTCACGAGTTGAAATGAAAACAGATTTAATGAAATGGTGAAACTAATACCAATGCCAGGATAAAGCAAAGTTATGTTCAGCCCAGCAAATGTACAGTGGTCACAATNAAAAAAGTGTTGTTTTTTTCCTTAGTGGAAACAGGAAACATGTACTGAAGAGAGATGAGGAATCTCTAAATGAGTGTGGCATATTGTGCTTCTAGAACAAAATAAAGCATAATCCTTTGATGGAGACTTGCACCTCTTCAGACAAGCCAGTATTCTACAGCTGGGATGACCACACCATCACAGCAGCTTCACAACAATCTACAAGGTGGTACCTGCCGTAGGCACATTCTACTTGACTTCATACCAAAAGGAAGCCCTCCTCCCTCAATTTTGCAGGCAAAAGTGTGGCAAAGCTGCTGATCTGGCCCAGAAATTTATCTGGCTGGTACTGCCTACTAAGTAGCCAACATAAACATAAAAAAAAACAAGGTGGAATTGGACCTTTTTGTCTAGAACACCCACTTCTTATTGTCCTTCTCCTCAAAGGACCGAGGCTGCTCACAAGTAGTTTTGGCCATCAGTAACATCCAGAATGAACGTTTCTTAGACTTTCTGTTTCTGAGACTTTCTTGGTCTCCATGGGCATGACAGAGGACAAAGGGGTTTCCTGAAGCTCCCAGCTAGGCTAGAGATAGAAACATTAAATGGGACACCTCATTAAATAAAAAATAACATCAAGCCAATTATATGCACACTCAGCTTCCTCATCTAAAGGCATCAAGACAAAATGATAAACTCATTTCATGAATTCTTGGAGTTCATTCCAATCACTTGGATATGAAGTCAGTCAGCTCTTTAGAACAGCACCTCTCAGATAAGCAGATCTGTAATACCCAGGGTCAGAAGTTGGTTTTAAGTAAAATTGTCATGCTTCAGGGCTAGTGAGCCTTAACACACTGACAGATGTCTGACACACGGCTCTTATCATGGCAGCACAGGCACCCTGCTACTAGGATCTCTCAGGATCCAACCTTCACAGGAAGCAAGATGCAGGACATGACACAGAAAGAAGTGAAGCCCATCAGGTTGGAAGCGACAGGTTCAAGAGACAAGCTGCCACATGCAGAGTCCTCAATACACAGATGAAAATAAATCTAGGAAATACCAAGAGGTGTGGTGCCTTAAACAACAGTGAAAATGAACAGAAGAGAGGAAAAAACCCAACATGGCACTGAAGAAACCTGGTGTAAAGACTGTGCTAGTCTTGGAGATGTGAGGCTCAGGTGATGTCCTCACCTCTGGCAGGCAACCTGTGCTGACAGGAAGGTCACGCTAAAGTATCTCTGTTTTGGATAGTTACAGAACTGAGATGGGAGCCCTCTATCTTTGTCGTTTTATGGTGAATGTAAGAGGAGGCCAAGTGATTGGTCCCACGCGTGTTTACAAACCTTTGTAGCGAGCTCCGAGTAACTTCACAAGCTGCTTGCAAAATTTTGTCGCCAACAACAGCAGTTTTGTAGCAGCATTTCCTATGACAGGATTGGTGGTAGATGAAAGCTTATAAACAAGTTCATCCAAAACAGAGTGAAGGGTCTCCTCATTAACCTGAAGCAAGACAGAACTTCGAGAAAAACAAACAAAAAAAAAGGAAGGGGGGGAAAGAATTGAAGTGTTAATTATAAACTCTGAGCTGTTGATCAGTTTGTTAAACAGCTTTCTGGTTTTAATATATTTTTGATATGTCAGGCATTCAGCAAGCCAATATACCCAGCTAGCTGGACCAGCAATCTGACCCAGGGAGGACTATTATTTTAAGCAACAGGTTCCCATTCCCTCAATCTAACAACAAGCTAAAGAAAATAGCTGTTTTTTCTATTTCTACAAAAACGACTTGGAAAAAACTCCAAACAACCAACACAACAAAACACAACAATTCTTGTATACGAAAATGTTCTAATTTACCAAGCAGCAATGAATCAAGTTTAAAATTCAGAATTCAGAAAAATCAGTGATATGAAAACAACTAACCTATTGACCCTCAAAATATTGTGTAAAACAGACATCATTGTAATTGCTGTTTCAACATCATCCGTTATTAACAACTGCAGGAAGTGATCATTTTGCAGTACTGCAAAAAAAACAAACACAGGCAAACAAGAAATCACACAATCAGAACCAGACTTGAAAATCCCATAAAACAAACAATCGTCATGAGAAGCGCATTATAAAGAACATAAGCCATAGCAAGTAAAACCAGATACTGCTTCTGGAAACAACTCCCTCCTTTATAATTTTTACACTGAAACTTACTGGAATAAGTAAACTACTTCAACATCCAAAAAACATGTTGAGCCCTGCTTTTTTCTGCGTTGGATATCCCTCAGGCGCTGGTGTTGCAATGGAACAGAAGCTTTAAAACCTTTTATGTTACACTGGTACCACTTTCTTATTACAACAGTAGAATTGTCACTGGGGCAAGCAACAATATCCGGAAAAGATAAGGACTTCAACCTTGACAGTTTGTTACACCCCAGTTATTTAATGCGAGTCCACTGATGTCATTAAAGCATCACCTTCTTCTGTCACTGTCTACGCATTTAGTAATTTTTTTGCCATGTTTTTAGTTACACATCTTACGATCCTTAGGGGTTCTGTTCTATATTAGAAACAAAACCAAGTTCTGCTTCATAAAGTCAGTGTGATCGCACTGGTTTAACTGAAACCTTATTTTGATAAGTGCATAGTGAAGTCTGTTAGGTGTTTGAAAAATGTCCTTCAGCAATTTGTTTTCAAGCGCCCACTTTTCAGGGCCTACAGTGGACTCCAGTGAAATCTCTGCATATGTTAAACACACACAGGTAAAAGTATCAACTGTATCTTATCAGAAAAAACCTCTCTGTTTCTTTTTAAGGGGGAGAATAATTAAGGGAAATTACAGGAAAACACTTCTGTTTGTCTCTGAAAGACCAGAAGTGGAACTCCAGTATTTGCCTTTAATGGATCCTTTCCATTTCAGATAATTGCTATTTCTGTAGAGTAGACTACTTTAGAGATTGATTTAACATCTACTCCCAATTAGAAAACTAGGTGGGGATTAGCTTAACAGTGATTCTTGATACCTCTTAGTTATCGTAAATAAGTTTTCAGGTGTTTTTTGGGTTTACTTTTCCCTTACCGCACGCTGCTAGTTGAATATGCCCACCGAACAGCCAGCAGATGGCATCAGTTACTGTTTGGAACCAGCGCAAAAAATCTTGTTTTTCTCCATCCTAAACAAAAGAGAAGTAGGGAAAAGCATGTGTAGGTATCTTCAGTGAGGACTTCAGTTTGATGTAGTGGGAAAGTTTGCATGGCTGGGGGACCAAGATTCTATCAAATTCATGGACAAGAGTGGTACAACTGTAGAACCAGTCCAAAAAAACCCTTTTTCCCGAGTCCTTGAAGGCCAGAGATCAATAAAGAAAACATAAACATATTTAAAAAAGTATCCATGCCTGAAAAAAATTGTATCAGGGAGGAAGAAGTCTTGTTTGATCCTTAAAAAAATATTTGAGAGCATAGGAGGGCTGAGAAGAAAAATAATAGCTCAGTACAAATGCATCAAATTCTCGCAAAGTGGGAAATGTATTATTT
>WEIS01082757.1:0-19812 GCA_013389965.1 Todus mexicanus
TCTAATCTAAATCTCCCTCTTCCCATTTATTCTGGCCTCCTCTGGCCCCAGCTCCACCAGGTCCCCGTCTCTGCTGTGCTGAAGTCTCCAGAGCTGGACCCCGCCCCCCCCGCCCTGGTCCTGCTGCCCACGTGGATTGAATTGTGATAAACAAGGTACCAACAAGCTACTGAAGAAGTAAATTCATGACACTGATTCAGCCACGTCATCCTTTAATTTGATTCTGGAATGAGGGAAAATAGGAATCCTTATAGCAAACAGATGGGTTTTACATGGTAAGGCTGCCTGGGAGGTGCTGGAGTGAGTATTTCCATCTGCTATCGAGCTTTCACTACAAAAAGAGAGACAGATCTCTGTATTTCTAGTCACTTTGCCACTCTCCAAGGCACAAAAACCCCTCATGATTTTTATCTAGAGGATTGAAACACCCCTGGGGGAGGCTGACAATTTTTTTTAGCCGTAGCAAAACATCTTGGTGTCACCTCTCCTGCCCCAGAGTGGCGCCGAAGCAGTTAAAGATCACTTAAAATACAACAAAGAGAGGTAGAGAACGTACAACTTGGCGAAGAGTTTCGCATCGCTGCGGATTTAAACCTCTCCTTGCAGAAATCGTGAATTAGTAACAGGCAAATGGGGCTGGTTGAAGATCTTCAGCGTGACAAACGCTACTTCGGTCGCGACAACGCCGACAGACGTCGGCTTCTCAGGGCACGAGCAGTTCTCTGCTCGTCTTCCACGTTACAGCTTCTTCAGGCAACTCAGCAGCTCTTCCTTGTCCATGTGGTACCCGCTCTTCTTCCACTCGTCCCTCAGCTGCTGCAAGGCTTCGCCGATCTCTTTGCCAGAAGATATCCCCATCTTCCTCAAATCGTGGCCGCTGACGGGGAAAGAAGGAACAGTCCATTGCTGCATTTCCCTCAGGAGATGGTCTTCGCCTTGGTACTTCAGGAGCTCGCAGATCTTGGCGTTTGTATTCGCTTCTCTAGACTAAAAAGAAAAGGAAGAAGGGAGAGGGTTTAGTATAAACCGTAAGAAACCAGCTCGAGCTGTGCTCAAAACCGTGTTATTCCTGTGACGACTTATCAGGAGACACAGAATCACAGAATGTTTGGGGTTAGAAGGGACCTCAAGAGATCGAGTCCAACCCCCCTGCCCCTTATCCTCGTCAAAAATGAAATCTACTGAAAGAAGAGAATCTTTTAGTAGCCAAGTTTCTCTGTCACGTTGCACAGACACGCCAGGACATTTTGCAGTAGATTTAGTTCATTTCTGGTTCCTCCTCTAGATGAAAACCAACCAAACCAACCAACCCCACCTTAGCTACCTGCAGCTGGTAATAATACAAAAATATATTCTTCCAGTTACTGTGACAATACTACACTGGGAGCAATCCAAACCTGGCGAACGGTTTTTGCCGGTACGTGCCGTCTTTCTGCCAAAAATATCGCTGCTTTTTAAAACCCTGGCAAAAATTTGCCTAAGACCAATAAAGGCGGCGATGAAACGGCTCTTGCTTGACACCTTTCCGCTGGGCACTGTCATCTCTGCGACTCTACAGAGCTGGAAATTCAGCGTTTACAGCGAAGAGCAAACGAAATCAGAGCGAAAGCCACTCACGTCCATGAGGAAATCCTGGTACGGTCGAAGCGGTTCCGGACCCGGAGCTTTGGTTAACTCTTGCCGGTGCTTCACTAAAAAAAAGCCCAGGTTCTTCTCTTCTTTGGAGATTTTCAGCCTCAGGTCAAGGTTTGTGATGTCATCCTTCACTCGGAACAACGACGTCAGAACAGTCATCGGTTTGGGACACAGATTTTGGATGTTTTTAGTGACTCTGTCAAACTCCTCTAAATCGCCATCAAGCGGGAGTCCTAAAAGGGACAGACACACACACACACACAAAAGCCCCAAGAAAGAGAGTTAATGAGAAATGTGGATGCTAACACAGGCAAAAATACCCCATAAAAATCTAATTTATTTCTGGGTGAAGCCAAGTTTCACCTCGCTTTGCCACGCCACAGCTCTGTTTGCACGGGATACAGGAAATCAACCTTCACGCCACTTTACCTACGTATCGGGCGATATCCAGCTCGTACATAAGTCGAACCAAATGATTCACGTGGTTTCCAATCAGGATTTTTTTCAGCTCCACCCAAATCCTCTCTCCTGATATTCCAGCCAAGCCTTTGGCGTTTTCTTTAATCGCCTGCAGCGTGCTGGGCTCGTGATCGCCGGGATTTTCTGCGATTCTCCCATAAAATCTGCCCAAATAAAACCTCTGGACGTTAGACTGAGAACAACGATTCCCCTTCACTGCTGCTGTTCAGAGAAGCAGTGTCATGACAGCGACGAATGTTTTCATTTATAATACAGAAGCTTAACAATACGACCATTACAGCTCTTTTGACACCACTGATCTCTTTATGGACGTCTCCAAAAACCTTCTACAAGGCTTAGGTCAGTTACCCAGGAAAGGTAAAACTCCGTACCTGAAATATCTTAGGATTCGTAAATAATCCTCTTGTATTCTCTCACTCGCCTTTCCTACAAATCGGATTTTCTTGTTTTTCAAGTCTTCGTATCCATTAAAAAAATCATACAGCATCCCATCCAACCCTAGACAAAGAAAGAAAGAAAAAAATATATATAAAAATAGACTATGAATTTACATCCACAGTTGGCACGACTAAACAGCCTCACTTGAAAACACAGAAGACAAGTCGTGTGATTTGACCCGGTTTGTGAGATCATCTCACGCTTCGGTACAGACTTTTCAGCTGGCGGCAGCAGCAAACCAAAATTGAAACAGACTCGGAGAATCTACTGGGCTTAATTTGCACCGCAACGTCCCAGCTCGGTTATTTGCTCTGGAAAGGATTTACCTAAAAACATGGAGTTGACGGTCAGATCCCTCCTTTCGGCATCCTTTTCCCAGTCAGTGGTGAATTCCACCTCGGCGTGCCGTCCATCGGTGACAACATCTATTCTAAGAGTAGTAATTTCAAAATTCTGTTCATGGAGCTGAAAATCCCACAGACAGCGTTACTCCGACACAGTCGTCAATACAAATGCAAAGAGCTGTACATTTTCGCAGCCTCGCGTTCGAATACAGTTAGTGCTCCAGCTGGGGGCCTGCAAACCGACCGCGTTTCCACACAGAGTGGACAATCGAGGCACGCGAACAACCGGCGAGTAACCCCTGCCTTTTCTAGATAGCCTGCAGAAATCGTCCTGCTGAAGACGGCGTAAGAGGCAGAGGAATAAGCAAGTTAGAGGAAGCAAGACTTGGAAAATCAGGAGCAGGAAACACTAGGATCAACTTCCCCACGTTATCCAAACACACGGGCAGCCTACGGTATCTGTTCTACCGCTGACGCCGCAGCGGGATTGGGTTATGCAGAGGTAACGTGCATTAAAATACACTAATTGACTTTTACAAACAAAAAGTAATGAGAAAGTCACTCCCTGATTTAAAGCAGGGTCTCCTTTACACTCTTACTGAGATACTCTAATAACGAAGGAGCACGCTACCAACATCCTGTTGGTTACGCTGCACATTGACAGATACAGTCAGAAAACATCAAATGATAAACCAACCCTGGCAGTGATAGTTCCATGTTTTTCTCCTTTGTTATTGATCAGACGAACGCCAGCAGACGTGAACATTTCCTTCATCTCCGCTGGCGTAGCTGTCGTGGCAAAATCTACATCTTGAGGTGTGACTCCACTGAGTAAATCCCTCACAGCACCCCCAGCTATTCTCAGCTCGTACTTCTTCTTCTCAAACAATTCTGTGAAGGAAAGGAAAGCCATAAAACACCCTCTGAAATAAAAACCATAGCACACTGTCAGCCGTCACCTCTTTTTTTCAGAGTTTAAGTTCACAGACAGGCGATTCGGACTCAAATGTGCAGTAAACACGCACGTACCTCACAGCTTCATGGTAAACGCACAAGTGAGGCAGAGGGCTGAGCACCTGCAGGAACTTTCCTACTCATTATCAATATATTTTTCTAAGGTATTTCTGAAAGCAACCTGCTATTCTAATCAGTATTTTAAGAGCATTTCTGATAGCGACCTGTAAATATTTGGGTTAAGTGATACTGGGGATACTCGGCTGTGGAACATTCTTAGAATCACAGAATCACCTGGGTTGCAAAAGACCTTTTAAGATCATCAGGTGCAACCGTTGACCCTACTCTACCAAATCCACCAATACACCACATCCCCAGACGGCTTTTAAACACATCACAGAATCACAGGACCACAGAGTGTCAGGGATTGGAAGGGCCCTCCAAAGCTCCTCCAGTCCAATCCCCCCATTGCCGCAGCAGGATCACCCAGACCAAGTCCCACAGGAACTCGTCCAGGCGGGTTTGAAACGTCTCCAGANAAATTACAGGAAGAGCAGCCAGCTCCTGGAATAGGCTGCCCAGGGAGGGGGTTGAATCCCCACCCGTGGCCGTGTTCAGAGGTGGTGTTGGGGGAGATGGTTTAGGGCTGAACTTTGCAGAGCAGGGTTACGGGTTGGCCTGGATGCTCCCCTCAAGGGTCTCTTCCAAGCCCAGCGATGGTTCCCTGCGGGCTGCCCAGGGCAGGGCAGGGCAGGGCAGGGCAGGTGTCCGGGCCGCACTCACCGGCCACGCTGCGCAGCCCCGGCGTGAAGAGCTCCTGGAACTGGCGGCTCTGCAGCCTCATGGCGCCCGCCGCCCTCTGCCGCCGCCGCAGCGGCACCAGCACCAGCCGCAGCCCGGCCCTGCGCGGCAGCACCGACAGCTCGGCCCACATCTGCGGAGACAGACAGACACACAGAGTCAGACAGACACACGGAACCAGCACCCTGCAACCCACCCTGGCCCCGGCACTCACCCACCTCCGGCTCCGGCTGATGAGCTCAGGGCGCCCGCCCGCCCCTTCCGCCGGCTGAGCCCGCCCGGGCCGCCCCTTCCTGCCCCTGCTCCGTCCTCCTTCCCTTCCATTCCCGGCTGCTGCTTGTTTATAGAGACATTTACTTGTCAGGCTTGGGAGACCGTTTAGAGCAGGTTGCGCAGAGCCCCATCCAGCCCGGCCTTAAAGGCTTCCAGGGATGGGANCGCGGAGCCTTCTCTTCTCCAGGCTGAACACCCTCAGTAACACATAAACCCTCAATGTGACACGTTACCACGGCTTGATGTTGGTCTAGAGAAAAATAGGCTTACAGAGGGGACAACAGGGTATTTTTTGGAACGACATATTCCAAAACCCCATCTCAGATCTGCAATAATGTAGTACTGTGAGTACTGTTTCCTATTAAATTCCTGCTTCACGTTTACTGATTAGTTCTTTTCTACAGAAACATTTTGCTGTAGATGTCAGATCTTACCGTGGTTTAACCTGTCAGGCAGGTAAATACTGCATAGCCACTCATTTGCTCGCCCACCCTCAGCGGGATGGAGGAGAGAACTGGGGAGGAAAAGGTAAAATTCATGGCTTGAGATAAAGGGAGTTTATTAGGACAGAAAAGGAAAGAGAAATAATAAATAATAATAATAATAATAATGAACAATTTGAATATACAAACCAAGTGATGCACAGTGCAGGGATTACAGTTATTAGAAAACTGCGGTATAGAATTAACCCTCAATAACTAAAATGAAGCCATTTCTGGGGTATGCTGTGTGCTCGTATGGAGCCTTCCATCCTGTGGTTAAATCCGTAGTTCCCTTTTTCAGGGCATGCTTGTGTAACTTATCATCTGCCATCGCTTCTGAAGTACCTATCGCATTCGCACTTTGAAAGACAGCAGTTGTAAAAGAAATCCGCAGGGAGATGACCCAGGGGACGCCTGAACAAACGGAGCGAGCGGACTCTCCGGAGAACTTCCGAGCCTCTGCAGGTAACCTCCTGGGGTATCTCTTGTGGGTTGGGCTTTGGCTTGTTGTGTTTTGTAGGTCCCACTTTTCTGAATCAGCTTTGCCTTACTCTGAGAGATGCAGCTGGACTTTGCCTCTGACCGGTTGCTTGTGAGATAGTGGGACACGTCAGCTGTGAGAAAATGGTTACCTTATTATCAGGCTGTTTTCTATGGTCTGGATTTCCGTGCCCCTTAAGAAAGAGCATAAGGCAATACAGCCTTTACATTCTCCTCGTTACTTTTGACCATATATAACCAAGGCTTTTTTTTTTTTTTACTCTATCCATTTTTGTGATGAGCGTAACCCTCGGGTAGATTTCTAGGTGACATCTACACTTGAATACACTTAGTTTGATTCTCTTTTCAGTAATTTCTCACACGAAGCACACCGGGTTTCACAGAGGTCGTCGTCTTACACAGCTATGCAAATACCTCTTCCAAAAACTAATTTCCATCTCAGTCTGATAGCATGAGAAAGAAAAAATAGCATTTTTGAAAACAAGGCAGGAAAAGATAAACTGAAAAGAAGAGGAAGGGTAATAATTCAAAACAAATCTGCAGTATGGTAACATTTTGTATCCCGTTTCAAATCAGAAAACTGCTGCTGAGAACATGTTAGATCTGTGTCTAAGAGGTGCATGATTTAGCAGAAGGTACCTTTGAAAAACTCTCTGATTCTTCCTGGGCACATCTCTGAAAAGATCCTAAAGATCAAAGTAAAAATTAAAATCTCTAGGTAGCCAAAGCGAATTTAAGTAAAGCCAAGAAAGAGCCAGGTTTTTAGTTAAGTGCCAGAGCAGTCCTGAAACCAGCATCCTAACATGACTCAAGTTAGTCACTATGAATCCCCAGCAGCTGGAAAACACGAGGCTTTTAAAATAGAGAGAAAAAGTTATTAGTGTACTTACTAATCTCTTCAGGTAAACAAAACAATGTCTTTCGAAGCAGGCAAGCAAGCCTGGTGCCAGCAATTTGTACAACAGCGTACTGGAAATGTGTCTCATGTAGCTAGCGGGTGTTTAAAATAGTTTGTTTCAGATAAAGCAGTGTCAGGGGAGGGGGGCAGAGATCAGGTGCCTTTGTAAACGTGTGTTCGGTCCACATAATGCCCTCCAGAACAACATAATCGTGTGAAGTGGAGGTTGGCAGGGCATCCAAGTGAGGAAATCCAGATGAACAGACTTTCCATGAGTGGTAGAGCAGGAGGAAATAGTCACAGAGGTGTTTGTGTAGGCAAAAATTTAAGGTGTGAAACATAACTACCCGATTTGTTTTGTGATTCATGGAAGAACCAAGACCATTGGAAGAACCAAAATATCTTTCAATAACCCAAGGTACATATTAATCCCCAGGAATAATCGGTTAGCACACTCCAGAGGTTCGGTCAGCCTCATGCACATTTTGGCTCGCAGAAGCAGCAGAGCCATACGAAATATGAATATAGATAATGAGAGGACTTGGGCATTAAGAAACACACTCTATTGTAGACTATATGTCATTTTAATAACCTCGGTACTCATACAGCACTTCGAAAAATAGTTCCTGTACAGCAGAAGTACTCCAACTGTGATCAATCGGAGTGCTTCCCGTCCCTGGGTTATTTATTGGAGGTTCTGGGAGAACTGATGGGTTAAAGATGCTTTCTCTGCTCATTACCATCTGAAAATATTATGTTTTCCATACAAGCAATTGCTGTAGTGCCCCAGGGAAGCGGCGCGATTGGGCTGGGAGAGCGTATTTCTCTTCGGTAAGAACATTTTGGATAGCTGCTGTTCCGTATTTCCATGTTGTTTACATTAGGTTATACATGAGTGATTACACACAGATTATTTTTTCTCCCAGTCCTTCATGAAGCAATCTATCGGAAGCGCAGGAGCACGCTGGTTTTTAGGCATTAAAAATAGTCGTTCGTGTAAATTAGAAACAAACAAAATAGTTTCTCTCACCCCCCCATAATTAACACTGGAGAATTAGCCTTGAGGTGAGCGCTGAGACTGCTTCTTTAGGGAGCTTTATTGAAACAGAAACTGGAAAGTAATTTCCAGTAAGTAGCCATTTTATATATAGTGGCAGCTAAAAAATATGGTTATTTCTGTTCCTGGAGTAAATGGGACTCTACTGAAAGCCAATATGCCTGAACCCGAGTTGCTCCTCTCCGTGAGACGTACTTTAATTCCACGACTGCTGCTCCCAACAGCCACACACGACTGTTTGGAACCAGCAGCTTTTTCAAAGAGGGCTGGCAAGAGCAGAGGCAGCAAAACGCAGTGTGGTTGGTGGCGCTCATATTCAATTCAGCCACGACAAGATGCATTTTCCTGCGAGGAAAGGAGAAGGGGTGATCCCATGCAAGGCAGAGGTTTCACGCTGTTGTTCATGTGGATATTCCACGTGCCATGGTTTGTGTGCCTGTGTTTCTTTACAGCCACCAGCCTGCGTAAGATGGTGATAAGGCACGTGCAGTGACAGATGTCTGCTCGCAGTTACCATCCAAAGGGCATGGCCGGTATGATGAGAGTTCTTCTGATCCTCCGTTGGACAACGAACTTGGTTCAGCCAAACTTACCTCAAGCTGCAGGAGGTGAGGTGTTGTCCTTCACCCGCGGGCGACACAGGTCCCTCTACGTGTTGGCCAGACGCGCTGTTCTCCACATGCATAACCCCGTCCATGGCATGCCACGAGTACAGGACTGCAGATGACCATGCTAACATCAAGACACAGGGGTTGGAACCCCTCTGCTGGGAGGCCAGGCTGGGAGAGCTGGGGGTGTTCAGCCTGGAGAAGAGAAGGCTCCGCGCAGACCTTCTGGGGGCCTTGCAGGGCTTCAAGGGGCCTGGCAGAAAGATGGGGAGAGATTTAACAGTGACACTTTTTGTGGGCATCTCAATGAGGAACATTTTAAGGGCAGCAGTTCAGGGCGGGTTGTGCTGGGGTCTTCTGAGCCTTCATGAGGCTGTTTTCCTAACGGAAGGTGCACGCCTGGAAGCTGAACTAGTGGGCGTCAAAGGTTAAAATCAGGGGAGAAGAGAAGTGGGGACTGACATCCCCACTGCCTTGGAGATGGTATTTAAGAGAGGACAGGCTCTGAATAACTCCAGAAACGGAGGGAAGTAGATTGATTATTTCATTGCCTCGCTATTTATATGCTAACATTTTCCCCCAGCATGAGATCCTCCTCATTTCCATACAAGCTCCAGGAATCCCTTGTGCCCTGTCGTTTGAAATTATCATTCCCATCCTTCTATGTTTTCTTCCATTTGTGCTTAATTCCTCTGTTCATCGTTTTGTTTCTTCTCTCACATATAACTTCTTGAGGCTGTCAGCCTGCTCTTAGAAACCCTCCATGTTATACTCTCTGGGGGTGAGAATCGGCCCCGTTTGAGTACAGATGCAGCTATAAGGATCAGGTTGTAAAGCCAGAACCCAACTTACAAGCCAAATGCAATATAGTGTTGTGATTTTCAAGTTGAAGCTGTTGTAACAATCCTTTTTTTAAGCTCAGTTTTAAGTACACTCTTATTTGGTGATGTTTTGGTGGTTATTTAAAGACGTTTTTCAAACATTAGAACCATTTTAAATGCAGCTGCTGAGAGAATCATAGAAGCATAGAAACGCTTTGGTTGGAAGAGACCTTTAAGATCATGGAGCCCAAGTGTTCCCCCAGCGCTGCCAGGGCACCACTGCCCCGTGTCCCTCAGCACCACATCTCCACGGCTTGGAAACCCCTCCAGGGATCAGGGGGATTCCACCCCTGCCTGGGACAAGCCTGGGGAACCCTTGCGGGGAAGGAATTATTCCTCAGCTCTAACCTAAACCTCCCGTGATGCAACTTGAAGCTGTTTCCTCTTGTCTCGGTGCTTATTTCTTGGAAGCTGAGACTGACCCCATCTGGCTCCCACCTCCTGTTGGGAGCTGCCAAGAGCCAGTAGGTCTCCCCTGAGCGTCCTTCTCTCCAGGCTCAATAACCCCAGATCTATCTAATAGCGAAATAAAATTATTTGCTTGTATGGCTCATTGCTGGTAAACAGCTATTACTCTGTAAACAATTCACTGGGTTACTATGTTATAAATATTTTCATTTCCCCCCTTACAGTTGAGGTTTTCCCCCCTGTCAACTTCACCCTTACGGTCTCCGCATTAGCACAAGTACTTTTACACTGGGAACCAAACCCTAATCAAGAACAAGAAAACTACACTATTCGCTACGACGTGGAAATCCTAAGCCCTGTACCTGAAGAGGTAAGATAAAAGATAAGTCCGGTGTCCTAAGAAGGTTAAATTTCCGTGGAGTTAAAAGGTGTTGCACCAAACCAAGGTGCAGCAGGTGCGACGTCTCTTGAGCAACTGACACGCTGAGCGACTTACTCTTTTACATCATAAGCAAATGCTTGGAGCACTGGAGAGATTCCCTTTCAGCTCTGCTGGGACAAGGGTTAGCCGGGGAACTGGCAGTCTCGGCAGCGTTCATCTTGGGGGGAGGCTGGATACTGGTTCTAAGCAACACCACTCCCCGCTTATTACTATTTTTTTTAATTTCAAGTATGATACAAGGAAGACTTACAGTATCCGGACGACTGCACTTCACAACGGTTTCTCTGCACACGTTCGGACGTTACTTCTTCATAATGACCTTCAGATGAGAAGTGACTGGGTGAAGGAAGAGCTCCCACCTCTGCCAGGTAGGAAGAGATGCAGGGGAGGTCTGAATTTTGTGTTCTGCCCAGGTCTGTGGACTAGACATCAAAAGGTGACAGGTTTAAGACTTGAAAAATGCAGCATTTTCCCCTCTACTTGCTACACTGATCTTACAAAATGACTTAGCCCACGCCTTTCCCTACTGCTGTGGAGCCTGGAGTACAATCCGGAGGTGCAGAACAGATCAAATTCTCTATCAATGCTTTGCTAATGCTAAGATAACCTATTTCAATACACGCTGGGCTATTAAAAGAAGACGTTGCCTTGGTGTACCTGAGCCCTGTAATGGTGCTGTGTGGTACAGCTTTACTTACGCTGCTTGGGAATCTTCATCCATCCATAACGGACAGACCTGTGTGATAAGGGAGAGAACTGGGTACAACAGACGTAGATTTAATGGACCAAAGACTGTAATCGAGGTGTTTTAGCAATGTGGATTTCCTATGACTTCTGTGATAAGATTTTTTCTTTCTGCTTTCTAATTCCTTGACTCTCCAGGTGCTCCGGAGACATCTGTCACTAATTTGTCCTGTGTTACTCGCATCGCCATTTCTGATGCTGTTTCTCTCCACTGCACTTGGCTTCCTGGCCAAGGGGCACCAGAAGATACCAAGTACTTCCTATTTTACAGGTTGGTATTTCCTCCCCTTGCAGTCAGCCGCGGGTTTCTTTAAGAGCATCACGTCTCACAAGTATTTTCATTCAGGTATGAGACGTACACGGAAGAATGCCAGGATTACATCAAAGACAAGTGGAACAGGAATATCGAGTGCACATTCTCAGTGACTCACATTGATCCCAATAAGATTGACAAGCAGGTTGTAATACACATTAACGGGTCTAGCAAGTATGCTGCCATCAAGCCTTTTCAGCAGCTGTTTAACCAGAATGCCATTGGTGAGTAGAAATGCATTTTAAAAATGAAAATAATAAAAACGTCTAGCGGGATTGTCAAAAGATTTGTGAGAGAATATGGAATGCTTAGAAAACACAGGGTAGAAAACAGGATTATTGTGTTTGTTAGCCAAAGCATTCCTTCCAATATTCACTTTCATCTCGTTTAGTCAATGTACCTTCCAGGACAGATTTTACTGCCTTTTATTTTAAAGCCTTTCTTTAAAAGGAAAAAGACATGTGATGGTCAAGATAACCGTGTCGCTTTAAAGCAAGGCATTAGGCTGTCGAATAAAAGGTAGTATCAGCCACGACTGTCCACCATCTTTCATCCACCCAAATAATTTCTTTTCCTGCCTTTCACTTTTTTTTTTGGTAAAGATTTCCCTTATTCATGGATTCTCTAAGATAAAGCAGCTGACATCATTTCTTCTTAGAAACCATCCCCATAATAGCTGCCGAATTGAATTCGTTCCAGTTTTCAGTAACTCTCCTGGTTACATCTGTTGTTTGTTGGGGTTTTTTTCCCTGAAAAGTTGTTTTTCTAACTCTTTCTATCACTAATTTCATGCGTTTGTGAAAATTAATTTACTAATTCCTCCCCCGCCCCCAATCTAGGTTTCCAAAACTTTTAAGTGGATTTTTAAAACTGGTTTCCCTAAACTGTTATCTGCAATATAGTTATTCCTCCTAAATCCTTACCTTTCCTACCCAAAAGGTGAAATAAATTCAAGGATTATAAGTCCTACTTGAAAACAGGTTATAAAAGGTTCCAATTGTTAGTATTTAAACTTCGCTCTATAAATAACTTATCAGCCTTGTTTCCCTTTTGTAGACAAAGTAAACGTTCCCAGAAACATCACTGTATTCTTAGAGGAAAACGATCTCCTGGCCACATGGGAGAAGCCGATTTCACCTTTCCACGAAGAATGTTTTGAATACGAACTTTACCTCTTCAACTTGAAGTCAGGTAGCAAGCAGGTAATTGCTTCTCCGGTGCCCAAATATTCCTGTCTCTGAGCTGCCTGTCCTACAGAGCTGGGATTTACCTTTACGCAACCTTCACGTTCATGGAGACCTTACAAACTTTAAATCATTTAAAATGAAAGCTGCTATTAGCACGGTTTGGAAACCACGGACTTTTGGGGAAACTTGTGTTCCATTTGTGACTTAGGGTTCAGCAAAGCCAAAGTCTCAGCAGTTTTCATATTGCTCCTCTTTTTCTGGACGTCATTTATGTCTTCAACAAACTCACCAAGAGACCTAGGAAAGCAGAAGGACAAAAACTGGAGTTATTTGGTTTTATGCATGAAAAGTAGGAGGGTGAATAATACTGAAAATCTACCATTAAGTGTCTCAAGGAAGGATGCAAGAATGAGGCATCTTTCAAGAATTAGCCCTGAAATATATATATAAAAAAATATATAATAGTGGTGTGTTCTGAGAGACACGATACCTATAAAAATAGAGATCATACTTCAGAAGCAAGGCCAGACGCTCACAGTTAATCTACTAAAGGGGTTTAAAAAAAAATTACAAAGATAAACATAATTAAAGTCTCTTTTCTGAATTGTTCAGTCTTAAGTGATCTACAACAGCGCAATATCATTTTCCCGACAGATATTAAATATATCCTCGAACGACTTCAGATTACGGATTGATGTTACCAGCAGGTATTCCGTGCAAATAAGAGCTAATCATGACATATGTTCGACGAGAGGAATTTGGAGCGACTGGAGCGAAATTATTTACGTCGGTAAGAATGACCCGCTGCCGTCTCCTAGCGAGTATTGTTACGCTGCTGGGAAGCAAATGCTGAGCAACACCGAGCGATTTTAGGAGAAGCCAGGAAAATAGGTATTTGAAGAAAGAAGCTGCCTTGTTAATGCCAAAGGGAGTTAAATCCGTCTTCCATTAAAAAAAAATTATCTCCTGAGCAAACTTTTGGAGGGGTTTTTTTCATACCATGCTTTGTTTTTACATGCTTATGTTTTCAGAGCCTGCTTAAACTAGCTTAAGGCTTAAGTTCTAGCTAAAGCCTTTTAGTTCCATCCCTTCTGTAGTTTTTACATGTGCTTCCCTGGCGTGTATCGTGGTGTTCATGATGATCATGTCAACTATTACTTTACTGGAGCTATCCGAACTCCTAAATGTTGGAGGGGGGGGTGGTGGTAAAAAGAGGATGGTTGTAGCATCTTTGGATCATGATCATTTGCCCCACTTTGTTTTGTGTTTCCTGCTTGCTGAAGATGTTTTTCTGGAAACAACAGTTTCCTTATCACAGCACGTTATCAACTGTTTCTTCTTAGACATCCTCCTTTGCTCTTATCTTCTGAGTTTCTCAACTTCCTGGTTTTCACTTAAAAAAACCCAACAAAAGTCCCTTACCCTCTCCTGTTTACTCTGTTTTTCCCTCTTTTATCTATTTGCCAGTGAAGGTGAATCTGCTGGTGTTTTGCCTCCTTGTTCTAACAAAACCCCTTGACCTTTCCACCTGGCTCCATGGCACTGGAGAGCCCTTGGGAAGAGAGGCCCAGCAACGCAACCCGTAGTGACCAAACGTCTCATTAATTGAGAAAACTACTTATTAGCCTCATGCACCTAGCTGGGAACTATTCAGATGAGACCAACTTTAAGACCAGTAGACCCCTTCTGAGCCCATAGCAGTGGCCCTGAGTGTCCTTCCTGCAGCACCAATCAATCCTCCAGCTTTGTTAAAAACCGAAACCGCAATTTTGTTCACTTTCCTTGAGGCGTGGGGATCCCACTCTGTGAAATGCAGCCACGCGCTGCCAAAGCGGGCGTTGTTAAAAACCCCACCTTGATACCAGCTGTCTCGCAAAGGTTGTTTGGAAGCATTACAGTCAAGCAAAGCTAGATAACAATCATTGGTGTAGCCAAGTGAGCTGGACGCCCTCATTAGCTACGCACGGCAGCCCAAGAGGGATTCAATCTGCCAAGCTGCAGGTCCCTGTGACCAGCTGCTGCCAGGGCTCATACTTTAAAGGGTCAAGTTTGGGAAGTATCTCGCAGCACATTTGTGCTGTCCTCATTCTGCTTCTCAAGCGAGGTTGAGGGATTTGAGGGCCCCTCTGTGTCAGCTGAAGCACTTTTGGAGCTGTCTCTGCCGCTCAGCGTGATGATGACTGAGGAACCTGGAAACGTCGCTGGTCCGGACCCCTCTGCTCATGCTCTGCGCATAGAAAATATGGAAAATTCACTGTGATGGTAAAAAAGAAAGTTAGCCTTCCCTAAAACTTTACTCAAATCTCAAAAATATCCAAGAACAGGTCTACTTAGTTCAGTTTTTCTTATGAAAAGGGGTTTTCAGAGACTTGTTGCAGTTCACTGGCACAACACGGGTTACTGCGCGAGTCGCTGGGTTTCAGTACATACTCCAGCCAGTCTTATTGTCTCAAAAGAAAGTGATAACCCTGTAGGTGAACCATCCTCACCCGTTTGTAATTGCAAGGCTGACTGCGTACCCTGGTCGGGGTGATACGAAGGCACTGGACGGGTTTGCTCACGGCATCATCCACGCGCTGCTCTCGGGGACTGCCGCGCATGCAGCCGTCGAGGAGACAGCAGCCTCAGCTCCTCATTTCTTATCAACAAATCTGGCCACAACTGAACACCCTTTTGTCTGCAGCACCAATAAACCCCAAACTCCTGCTGCTGGCCGACTGATGCCCTTTCGATGCCGTGGTAATGGCAGCGCTGACACCTCGATGCACAGGATAGGGAGTTACTGGGAGCTCACGTGGACTCGTCAGCCTTTTGCAAATGCAGTTCAGGGTAAATGTTTGTGTTCTGTGGCATAACGGGGCACAAAATACTGGTCACCGAGCGATGCCTTTTCCAAACAGAAGCGTCGACCTTGATCGAAATGTCTGCTCACAGGCAGAGAAATTCTTCCTGAAGAAATAAATGTATCAGCAACCGGCTCGCAAGGAAAATGGAGGGTTCTGAACAGGCAATTTTAGGAAGCCAGAGAAATCCAGGCTGGAAAAGATGGATTTCAATGGAAACCAGTTTGTCCCCAAGATGATCAGCAAACCGTGTCTTTGCTGAGCGTGCTAATTTGTCATCTGAATATCATCACATAAAGCAGCTGATGAAATCTTTTGTAAGAGCCTGTTTAAAATAATCTACACTCAAATCATGTTTCATTTCTCTTTTTTTTCCTGGAAATTCAGGGCCGAACAAACCGGAGAATTCCGTAGCCTGGATTCTCAGTGTGCTCTGTGTGTCCACGTGCTGCACATTCCTGCTTGTTGCTACAATATGCAAAACGTAAGTGTCACCATCTCCTTTCTAACTACAGTCTAACTAAGGACATCGGGTAGCAGGGGATGTTACAAATTTTCCTTAATTTTAAAGAAAAGGCACTGAGTTTGGTATTCAAGCATAATTATACAAAGCAAAAGTCCTGAAAAGTAATAATCAGCCTCCTGAAGTATCAACAATAAAGTCCAGCAAAAGCAGTGGGGTGAGAGGGTTATTCAATTTAATCTTAAAATAACAGAACCATATACAGAATGAAGTGAATTTGTTAAAAATCTGTTTGTCCTCATCTCATTTCTTCCTTTAAATGCATCTGGTCAGTGATTTCCCCAGGGGGACTCTGTCTTTAACCCGGGTGGAAGCTGCTCAGAGCATCTTTCAGGGCTAAAATGTAGAGACCAGTCATTTCTCAGTCTTGCCTAGCTCAGCCTGCGGAGACCCACTCCATGTGAGGCCCTGGGCGCCTAGTCTGAGTTTCAGTTCACTTCAAAGGAACGTGGGAGATGAAGAGGTAAAAATTCAGTGCTTTTGGGCTTGCTGCTCCTCCTCACCTCTTAAACAGGAGCGAGTGCGTTGAACTATTGTTTGCTCTGAGTTGCTGAAAGATTTGTTTAGCTTATTTTTAATTAACTACGGAGGCTACGGGTGCCACGTGGTAAACCCAGATAGAGCCAAACTTCCCCAAACGTGCTGTGAGGAAACCCAGATGCACTTGGGATTTCTGTAGCTGCGACTAGTCAAATCATCGTTGATGGCTTAAAGAATCCATGGCATTACGAGCTGCTCCCCTGAAACATGCACCAAGCTGCAATTACCAGCCCCCCCATACACACAGCTCCCAGTATTGTAAGCGCTGTCCTCAACTCTGCTAATTTCTTATTCGTTTCCTTAATTTCCTTTTAATTTCCTGGTCATCCTGATGGGTCCTTGCCTATTTTCCTTTCCATATCACATTTCCTTTATCAAATAAAGGTCTTGTCTACAGGAATTAGAATAACTGTTCTTAACCCTCCCTAAAGCGTCTGGTAACCTGTTCTTAAGTCAATTGAATTAACACGGCAGGTCTCAATAAGCAATCCTTTTTGGAACAAGGTAAATCGACTCCTCAGAGAGTTTATTCGTGTTGTGCTTCATTCCTACTTGTTCCCAATTCTGCAGCCTTGAGATATATAGATATATGTAGGGGGAAATCCCCAAACTACTCTTACTCACATCACTGATGCTTTCGCGGATTGACCAGCCTGTATAGCTGTAGGTCCTCCACTGCTCCGGCATCATCTTCATCAGCCTCGCTCTTTGGAACAGCAAAACCACCAACACCAGTTAGTCCCAACACCAGTGAGGAGCAATCACCCCGCTCCACGTTTTCCTGTGGAGTTTAGGTGTTAAAAAAGAAATAACCAGAACAGGTTCCCTAGATCACAGTTTCTTTAGTACTCCCAGTTTTTACTGCCCGTGAAAATCCATGAGGGTGGTACTGCGCCATTCAAGCCACAGAATCATTTCAAATTCCATGAGATTTGAAGCCGTTAGGAGGAATTCCATTACAGCAAAGAGTTCTAGAAATTTTTCGGTGCGCTTCCTGGTGCTCGCAGGCGTTGGAGATCCAGCTCACAATGCGGGAGAAACGCTACAAGGCAAAGTAGCCCGTTGGGACTGTTTGGATGGTCTTTTCCCTTCTTCTCTTGCAATAGCTGATGGGGTCACTGTCTTGATCGAAAGCACAGCTGAATGTTTTCCCGGTTTGCCCTTTGCCTTTATGAATGAGCATCTCCTGTACTTCCTCAGGCTGTGCCGTGCGATAACATTTCCTCCTGGAGGTGAGCCCGCAGGAGGATGTAATTAATAACTTACTCTCCGCTTTATTGACATGAGGACAGCCTGTAGCCCTCCATACCCTGAAACCCACGTGGGCATCCTGACCTCCACCAGGTCCCTCCCCTCTTCTGCACCCCGCTCCAGTCCACGACCAGCAGTCACCGGCTGCTACGGGGACGCAGTTTGGAAAATGTCACAGGGAATCTCGGTGGAGGCAAGACGCTAGAAAAGGCACTTGGAACGTGCTGTGAAAATCAATATTTTATCAATCTCATCGTAGCGGTTGGAAGAGGGGAAAAGAAGAACTTGTTCTCTTACTTGTTTCTCGTCATTTATCTTTGGCCTTTTCACGTCCCAGCCTGTGGGAAAAGTGGCAAGTCTCAGAAAGAGCCCCCGGCACAATAGCTGCAGGCTCTGAAACACCGAGTTAAGGCACGAGGCTCCCCTGGGCTCTTTCCAAAGCCTGAAGGTCCAAGTGGCGCTGATGGAAAGGGCCGCGCTCTAACCCGTGTAGAGACAAGCAGAGATAACTACAACAATTTCTGTGACAAGATACTTAATCCCATAACTCCAACTTTTCAGTGTCCTGCAAAAGAGAACAAGACCATTCTGAGGGCACCACTGCCACCAACCCCACCGAGGCCTCACTGCGAAGACTCTCGCACCCGAGGGGCAAACAGCCCCCCTGAACACAAGTGTGCTTCTCCCTCATTCTGCTGGGCGTTTGTGCACCCCTCCTTAAGTGTTTCTATTCCAGAAGCGACGTGTGACTTACGTTCTTTTGCTGGCTCAATAAATAATCTTGATACGGCTCCATCAAAATCTTTTCTTGCCAAACGGCACAAGTAGAAACGCGCCAATTCCAGACAAAACCAAAGCGTGTTGGCTACGCTGCACAGCGATGGCGTAAATCTAAGCCATGCTCAGAGCTGAAACACGATGCAGGTGAAATCCTGTGGCCCCCAGGTTCTCCCTCCTGAAAAGCCCGGGACACCTGATGGAATGCAGGAGCCGTGAAGACAGCAGCGCTTGCAAAGCTCACCGGGGTTTGGTCACAAAGACCTAACCCTCCGCGGGAAGCCTGCCAAGAGGAGAGGTGATGCCAAACGCTGGAGGGTTAATACTGACGCTCATCCCGGTCCCACTCCTGAGTTACACCAGCAGCTGCCTTAGTGTAGCAGCCCTCTGTAGCTCGCAATGGTTGGGCTACGTGCAGCGTTTCAACAACAGGGCTGCAATTGTCTCCTAGAAACAACTCGCTCTCACCCTGCGTTGCTTCCCCGTGTCCCCACTTCTGGCTGGACACCTCCGGCACAAGCCCTCGTCCACGTGCAGCAACGGGGAGACATCCCACGGCTTGCTTGGTCAGGTCCATCGCGTGAGCCGCGCTACGGCCCTTCCCTTCCTCTAGTAATCACAGAATCACAGAATTATTGAGGCTGGAAAAGCCCTCTGAGCTCATCGAGTCCAGCCTATGACCTACCACCACCACTCAGCTAAACCCTGCCACTAAGTGCAGGATCCCATCTTTTCTTAAACACCTCCAGGGATGGTGACTCCACCACCCCCCTGGGCAGCACATCCCAGAGTTTTATCCCCCTTTCTGTGAGGAAGAGCTTCCCAACATAATTAGTTAAGTATCAGTGTCTTCTTCAAGGCAGCGGCAGCTCAGCCAGGAAGGTTTAGCTCCAAATTGATAGTCAGAAAATATTATTCCTCCTCACCTCCCTGGCAAGGGGGAAATAATAAGATGAAAGAAAACTTGACAGAGCTCAGAAAGCTTTTAGAAGAAGAATAGTCCTAAGAACACAAGCACTGAACTAACCAGACATCAGCCAGGAGAACAGTCACACAATAAACGGGGCAGAGGAGCAGACCTGCCTGCGGTCCCAGCGGCTGGGGCTCCACACCTTGGCCACGTCTCTGCTTCACGGATGTCAGGCTTGCTCCACAGGACAGGCACCAGATACTAACTGTGGGCTAAATCCTATCATCTCCGCTCAGGCCACGTTCCCATTAAACCGTGGCCCTACTTGGACTTCGTCCTACCCAGGGGCAGAGGTACTGAATGTGTTTTGGCCTTTGAAATGTGAAGGCTCTACTCTGGGGTACATCAAAGACAAGACAAAGTTCACTCTGCAGCACTTGCCATCGTGAAAATACACACACGTGTGTGTGTGTGTGTGTGTGTGTGTGCTGTAGGCAGAGTACGGAGCGCCGGGCAGGGCAG
>WEIS01082762.1:0-26263 GCA_013389965.1 Todus mexicanus
CATTCTGTGATTCTATGAAACTGCTGTGCTCTCCCGTTACTATTGCTGTGGTGCTTTCACGGTCATATTTACTCACTTGAGGAGATCCTTTAAGTTCAGCCATCCTTCCCTGTGGCCCTCTGACACAAGTAACTTGAATTTCAGAGACTGGCATTCAGCCCCAACTGAATCTACAGCTGGTGCCACAGCATCATCAGTAATGACACATTTTGCCTTGGATTTCTGCAGTCGATGAAGAATGTCCTTCGCTGTCAACTGCTGCGTGCCGGGCATCACGACAGTTCCTAAAGGGAAGGAAGGGGAATGGGAAAACAGTCTCAGTACATGAGTTAGGGCAATCTCAAACACAAATGCAAGGTGGGTGGAGAACTGCTTGAGAACAGTCTTGAGGAGAAGGACTTGGAGGTGCTGGCTGATGAAAAACTCAACGTGAGCCAGCAGTGCGTCCTTGCAGCCCAGAAGGTGTTAAGAGCTGTCAAAAAAAGCCAATCTAAGGTATAGCTTAGATTGTTTCTCTAATAAATTTCATACCTAACATTTTATGTACAAAGTGAAAAGAAGAAATCCATAGTGCAACTGAAAGGAATGAGTGATCTCAGCTTCAGAGGTTCCCTTCACTTAGAAAAGAAACCTCCTATTTGTGGAGCTGTTCAGCCTGGAGAAGAAGAGGCTCTGGGGAGACCTTATTGCTGCATTCCAGTACCTGAAGGGGGCTACAGGAAAGCTGAGGAAGGGCTTTTTACAAGAGTTTGTAATGACAGGGAGGAGAAGCAATGACTTCAAGCTGGAAGAGAAATTTACTTTAGCTATTAGGAGGAAATTCTGTACAGCAAGGGTGGTGAGACACTGGCCCAGGTTGCCCAGGGAAGCTGTGGATGCTCCATCCCTGGAAGTGTTCAAGGCCAGGCTGGATGGGGCTCTGAGCAACCTGGTCTAGTGGGAGGTGTCCCTGCCCATGGCAAGGGGCTGGAACGAGATGAGCTTTGAGGTTACAGAATCAACAAGGTTGGAAAAGACCGTAGAGATCACCAACTCCAACCTATTACCTAACCTATCACCAACCTATTACCCAATATAATCTCATCATCTAATCATCTAAATCTCGTCCCTGAGTACATCATCCAACCTCTTCTTAAACACATCCAAGGACGGTGACTCCACCACCTCCCTGGGCAGCCTATTCAACCCAAACCATTCTGTGATTCTATTTCAGAATAACACTTCCACCTACAAGCAGACTCCACCTGACTTTGTTCTTGAGTGGACTTGGCCCTGTATTTGTCAATATACTGACTTACCTGATGGATTAACTGCTATGTGAGGATTAGCACAAGTTAGCAAATACTATATTGAACATGGGACAGTAAAATAAATTAACATTAACTTCCCTTGTTCTGAAAATACTGCCCCTGGAACATGCCATCTCTCTGGACTTGACTTCTTTACTGGTAACTAGCCGTTGCCTCGCAAGGTGTAGTGCTGGTGTTTGTGAGGCGCAAGGACTTTCTGGGCTGTAAATACTGGGCAGCTGAGTATTTAACAGCTCCCACAGGGGAACTTGTGAAACGCTGTGTTAAGTGTGGGCTAACTTCACTGCAAGTTTGCAAAAGGGAGCGTCTGTGATGAGTCACAAGAATGAGCGAGGCACAGGGACTCACAGGGTTTCCTTAGCAGCCAGAGTGTGGGTAAATGTCCTAAAAGCAACATGAAGGAAAAACTTGAAGAGTGCTTTTGACCAGTGCGACACTAGTTGATCCTCATCAGCATGTTGGTAGTTCTGAGCGCGTTAAATAGCAAGGATTGGTCTAAGTCAAAATTTCTCTACCACATCTCTACTTTTACTGACCTGTTCTCATGCAAGCCACATTCACCAGCCACCACTCGGGGATCCGGGGCAGAATCACAATGACTCTGTCTCCCCGCTGCAGACCACAGGCGTCAGAGAGAACATTGGCCGCTTTCCTAGACAGCACTCCCAGCTCCTCAAAGCTCCACCTCACTTCTTCTCCAGCACCATCTATCCACCAAAATGCAGGGTTTGTAGACCTTTTGCCCTCCTATAGAACAACAGGGTACAATACAAATGGTTTTTTGCTTTAGAAACACATTGTTTTACCCTAAATTTGAGGAAGAAAAGCATTCATTACTCATCGAAGAGCTGGAGAAACCGGGGATGCAGCGGAAATTTGCCACCAATTCCAAATGAGGCAGAGAACTGTCCCTTAGAAAGAACAGCCTATAAATATCATTTAGGAAGTTAAATCCATATTCCTTTCCTGAGTTCTCTGAAGAGAACCTTGCTCTGAAGAGGTTGTACAGTAATCAGCACAGAGAAAGAAGAATCTTTTTGGTTCAGGTCACACCAACAAAGCAACTGATGAATATGAGAACCTCTGGGTTCTGCCCCAGAGTCTCCCAAGCCCTCAGAGCTCGTTTTTAACTTCACCTGGAATTGCGCCTGTCTGGTAGTTCTGAAAATTAAACCAAAGTTTCAAAAGCAAAGGCCCACACAGTGCAACCTTTAATCAATGTCTCAGCCACCTGACGCATGAAGGGATTTGAGATGTACGCATATGATGTGCTTTAAAGGGGATCAATGCATTTAGCAGCAGCAGTGTAGTAAATCACCTCCTGAGCAAAAAAATCCACAAGGAAGCAAGAATATGATGCCCTATTATCTATTTGAAGGTACAGTAACACTAGGGTTCATTTTCAGGGGAGCAGATTTTTACCTCTGCATTCAGAGGGTAAAACCTCTTCAGAAGCTCTTCCTGGCTCTGTTTACAGATTGCCAAACCCTGTTTTTCCTGCAAACGGAACAATTGCGTCAGGCAGGTGATAGCTCTGCTCTGTTGGTGCTTCCAGGCTGGACATACCTACATTTAGCCCCTCACTATGAACAGCCTGAACCTGCAAAACCCGTCCTACACTGCAGAGACCAGACCTCTGTAGTAAGAAAGGTGACAGGCGTGTCCTTTGTGGGGTTTTTCCTATATTCCCTTTCCTTGCATACAGCTTACGTCCACTTTGGGGTTCAAAGTTGTTCAGTTCTGTAAATTCCAAGTCCTTGATGCAAAAGATTGCACATGTGGGATAGGTGGGTGAGGTTTGACATCACGCTGTATTTTTTGTTCATGTTACAGGCAGGCAATGAAACACAGAGCTAAAGTGATTTCCCCGGCACAGCCAGGTAGGGTGCACGCCGCAGCTGGTGGGGCAATTGATGCAAGTTTAGAGTGGTTCAGTTGGCACACTCATTTATGAGCCACCTATTTGCTCACTCAATCTCAGTGGAGTTACTGACTAAAGTAAGAACTCTTTGGACTCGTGGACAGGGCAGTGTGTGGCCTAAGGGATCTTCAGGCTCAAACTGCATGAGATGATCACCAGAGTACAATCAGAACATAACCCCAGTGTCTTGGTTATTGGGTTTGTCAGCTACTCAGCATTAACGACCAACATTAAATATTTCAGTGTCACAAAAGCCAGGGAACTCTTACCTTTTCCACTTCAGTCCATCTGTCCAGCACATCTCTTGCAAAATTGAAGTACTCTGGCACCTCTGGTCTGTACTGTTGTTTTATGGCTTCGTAACTCAAAGAGGAGTGAACTAGGTAGCGCTGGCTGCAAAGCTGGAGAGATCTTCTCAGAGGACCCCGCAGAGACATAGCACTCGGGGTCTTCAGCAAGAAATGCATAGCAGCAAGAGTCATAATAGCCTCTTCAAGGTTATTCCTCACTGATTATGTCTCCAAGAAACGCTGTCATAATACATATATAACCTGGTATTAGTCATACAGTTTCAGAACAGCTTTTACTACTACAATCCCAACTTTTCATTGAAGTAAACGCTGAGGACAGCTCCTGTTCAGCTGTTGCCTGGGGTCTGTAATCCAGTGACCATCATGCAGCTGAGATCCTCCCCCTATATTCAACCCGCAGCACTCAGCCTTGTCACGGTTGCAGCTTTCTTGTAATTCACGTTCCTTTCCTTCCTACAAGCCCTGCTGATCTCAGAGATCACATTTCAGTTGCCTTATACAGCAGAGAGGCGCTGCAGAGGCACCGCACGCTGCCCAAGCACTTCAACTCTGACTTCTCTACAAATGAAACGTCTGCTACTGGCTGACAACACAGAAGGAACAGTGTGGACTGAGATATTACACAGATAATCCAGCAATGGTGCGTTAATTACTGGCTGACCGTACCGTTACTACACATTTAGTTTTTCTAGTTCATCAGCATTGGGGACATATTGGTTGCCAAGAATGATATTTATGTAGCAAAGCCCCGAGAAGTATCAATGTTTTGACATTATTTCAATGTGTGGTCAGCAAAAAGCATCGCATTATGAGACAGGGAAATTTCAAAAGACTCCCTGAAAAGGTATCCACAACTTCTTAAAAAGAGTCAACTTTTAGCAGGAGCTCGGAACCCCCCGAAGTCATTATTTTCATACATTGTCAACTGTCTTTTGTTTACAAAGCGACACAAACACTGCCAGTCCCTCGTGGACTAGCTGTAACTAGTGTAACTATCCAGCTGTAAAATCAGGTGGGTTTAGTGATTTTAGGGAAGCAAAGGGACTTTTCTGAGATCTGAAACATTGAGTCTATGTGTGAAAAACTCAGGAGAGAAACCCAGTCAAATGGAAGACAGAGGGGGACAGGGAGAAGAGGGAATGTGGGCAAACAAGAGGCAAACCAGCACTCCAGAAAATAACCTGGCCAGCAGCCTGCGGGCTGGGTGGAAGGCAAGCCACCTCCTCAAGAGGCTGCCAATCCCAACTTCCCACCTCTCTGCGTTGCACTGAAGTGGAGCCCTCTCAGTGCTGGGACATGTCACAGCTTTGACCCCCCTCACAGATCTCAGACTGCTGGCTGTGTGCCTGCTCTCGCAGCGGTACCATGTCCAGTGCCCGACTCCTGTGATCCCTATGTGCACTTTGGACTCATACAAGGGGCAGCCAAGTCCAGCACAGTGAGAAGAGCAGATGGGTTTCTGCAGAGCTCAGAGTGGAGGTAGAAAATGTGAGTCCCAAATCTCTCCTGCTTCCTTCTCCTCCCCTCTTCCCATCCACCAGCCCCTGGAGGAACACAGTCGTACCACCATGCTCCAGCCAAATCACATCTGTTGCACTCTGGATGAGCCAATAGAGGAACACCAGCCTTGTGATCGGCTTTGTGACTATACTGCCGAGCAGGCAGCCTGGGGCTCTTCAGGAAACCACAGCGCCTCAGCCACGACAACAGTGGGCATCCATTCCTGGGATGCTGCAGCCGGTGTCTGGCCCGGCTTTGTTAACACCTGGTGGCTTCGGAGGTTTTGCAAGGGCCTCGCCTCGTGTTCAGAGAACGAGCAGTTACGTGGTGCTCCAGCACTGCTGCCTCCTCTGCTCTGCTCCCGCAGCAGAGGCAGGAGGGAACATGCGCCCTCCTCTTTGCCATCCAGGCCACAGCCCAGCACCACTGTGGCCACAGCTGTGGCCCCAGAGCGTTCCTCTACCTTCAGCCTCTTCCGCAAGGATGTCGCTCACCAGGGACCTAATGACAGCTGCAGCTTCAATTGGGGCGTCAAGATTCCGAAGAGCTCGGCTGCCAGAGCCCTAAATAGCTCCTGCTGTATCTCCACCCTCAAACTATTGCTCTATGGTCAGCGTGGAGCTCACCAACAGCCACCTGTGTCTCTGGAGCAGAGCAATCCTCCGGGGGCTGGTCAGCAAAGGTGACGCCGTGGTCTCTCCTGGCACGTAGGTCCTGTACTTTTGCCAGAAGTCCCTTCTGGGGTTCTGCCCGTGTCTGTCTGCAAATAGCACACTCAAAGGAGATGTTCTCCAGCTCCCTGGAATGTTCACTGCAGCAGAAAGAACCTAGTCGATCTGCAGTAGTGACATTTTAAACAGCTCTTTGAAATGTGTGCAATGAAATCCTCCCAGAGGAAAGGCACAGGAACAGCCTTAAGGGGATTCCCTACCCAGAAGATCCCACCAGCCCAGAGAAGGCACAAATGAAAATGACAGCGAAGACGGATGTGCCAGGAATATGCAGGCAAGAAGCTTTCCAGTTTAGGAAGAAAGCAGTAACTTCCATAGTGCCCTCACCTATAGCCAATTCCTTTGGTAGGGTGCGTAAGTAATTTGCTAAGCGCAGAGGAGGATGTCCAAGTCCCCCAGCACTTTTCACTGCAGAAGTATCCTAGTTCTGAGTGGTTATTTACTTATGCCTGTAGAAATTCTTCCTCCTGTTTCAGACATAGCCCGACATGCTCAACTCCAGAGACCATTCACCAGAACTTCTGACTCTTTCACACAACCCCAACCCTGCAAAGATTTAGTGACTTTTATTTTAATTTATACGTGGTCAACAGTCCCACGGAGGTCTAACAACTGCTCTAAAATTGTGAGATCCTAAAAGGCTTTGCAGAAATGAAGCTTCAGAAAACAGGTAAATGCCACCTCCCGTTGTGACTGTCGGCAATAAACACTTCCATCAACTCACAAAGTTGCCTTTTTTCCTGCTGGATTCTCTGGACGTAAATAATATCATAGCCTTGCCCCTTGGGAGGCCTCTGGAGCTGTCTCCTCTAGTTCTCGCAGCATGTTGAGGAGCTTAATTTGTCCCCCTTTAATTATCCAAGAAAGCTCATGAGTCGCTGCAGGGCGAGGAGGTTCCTACGGGCAGGGGTGCAGAGACACCCTCCTTTAGAAACCACTCTAGAGGACACGGGTTTGCTGCGGCCCATGTTCTCAGACCTGAATTTACCTGTATAAAGCCTGTCTGTTCCAGCGGGTCCCTCTCCACCACCACACCGGGGGTCGGGCAGGAGGCTGGGCAGGCTCGGCTCGGCTCGGCTCCGCTGGGCTCAGCCCGGCTCTCCCCTCCCTGCTCCTCTGAGCTCAGGAATCATTAACCCACCCCCAGACTTTACTCCCAGCGCTGCAGCTCCGCCGGCCCCCAGGACACCGCGACCCCCGCGGGCAAGGGGCGCTGCGGGGCCGGGAGGAGGAGCCCGGGAGGGCCGGGTCCGTGCTCTNCCACACCGGGGGTCGGGCAGGAGGCTGGGCAGGCTCGGCTCGGCTCGGCTCCGCTGGGCTCAGCCCGGCTCTCCCCTCCCTGCTCCTCTGAGCTCAGGAATCATTAACCCACCCCCAGACTTTACTCCCAGCGCTGCAGCTCCGCCGGCGCCCAGGACACCGCGACCCCCGCGGGCAAGGGGCGCTGCGGGGCCGGGAGGAGGAGCCCGGGAGGGCCGGGTCCGTGCTCTGCCCAGGCGGGAGGAGCCCCGGGAGGGCCGGGTCCGTGCCCTGCCCGGACGGGAGGAGCCGCCGTGGCTCGGCGGGCCCGCGGGGCGGCGCTGCCCGGCCCTGNCTGGGCCCGCGCAAGCGGCGGCCCAAGGGGCAGTTCTCGGGCGGGCGGCCCAAGCGGCCCCGCGGCGGGCGGCAGCTGGAGGCCGGCATGCGCGGCATCCTCATCACCTGCAACATGAACGAGCGCAAGTGCGTGGGGGAGGCGTACAGCCTGCTCGGCGAGTACGGGGACCGGCTGTACGGGCCCGAGCAGGTGCGTGCGGCCGGGACCCGCCCCGCTCCCCGCTTCTCGCTGCGGCTTCCCCCGCACGGAGCCCTGGCCAGAGCCCCGGGGCGCTGCGGCCAGCCCGGGAGCCCCTGGTACAGGAGAGACCTGGCCGTGCTGGAGCGAGTCCTGAGAAGGGCCGCGAGGATGATCCGAGGGCTGGAGCAGCTCTGCTGTGAGGACAGACTGAGAGAGTTGGGGTTATTCGGGCTGCAGAAGAGAAGGCTCCGAGGAGACCTTAGTGTGGCCTCCCAGTGTCTTAAGGGGGCTACAAGAAAGCTGGGGAGGGACTTTTCAGGATGTCGGGTAGTGGTAGGACTGGGGGGAATGGAGCAAAACTAGAGCTGGGGAGATTCAGATTAGACATTAGGAAGAAATTCTTCCCCATGAGGTGGCGAGACACTAGCCCAGGTTGCCCAGGGAGGTGGTGGAAGCCCCATCCCTGGCAGCCTTTGAGGCCAGGCTGGATGGAGCTCTGAGCAACCTGCTCTAGTGGGAGGTGTCCCTGCCCATCGCATTGGGGCTGGAATGAGATGAGCTTTGAGGTCCCTTCCAACCCTGACAATTCTGTGATTCTGTGATCCTGCGGGCAAACCTCAGCAGCCCCTCAGGCCAGCTGCAGAGAGGCCCTGGCGTGTCCCCCCAGCCCCGTGGTGGAGCTTCAGCCCTGAGCACAGCTGCTTGGTACTCACCGAACAACAAGTGTCCTTGTGTGAAGTTTTCAGATCATGAGGAGCGACTGTCAGGGAGCGAGAGGGAGGAGGATGAGGATGATGTGGAGGCTGCCCTGAAGAAGGAGGTCGGCCAGATCCGTGCCTCGACAGAGCAGAAACTGCGGCGGTTCCAGTCGGTGGAGAGTGGTGCCAACAACGTGGTCTTCATCAGAACCCGTGGCATAGGTGGGACATCACCTGGTGCTGTGTAATGCTGCAGGGGTAAACTGCTCTGAACGGTGTCAGTAACAGGCTACAGAGAGGGACTTCCAAAGAACCGTGTACACCAAGCAAATTCAGGAGTTTCCTTTCCCTTTGGCATTGCTGCTGGATTTTGTCCTTAGTGGAGCTGCTCAAGGTAGAAGAATCTGCTTTGACAAAGTCATCTTTGATGGACCAGCTTTAGTATAGTAAACCAGCTCTTCACAGAAAAGCTTTTGAGGCTGAGAGCAGCGCAGCCAAGCGCACATTTCCCCAGGTCATTATTTAGAGGGGGGAAGAAGGGAGCAAATGCCTTGGGTTTGTTCCTCATACCTCACTGTTTTTCTTGTAGAACCCGAGAACCTGGTCCACCATATATTACAGGATATGCATACCACTAAAAAGAAGAAAACCAGAGTCATCCTGCGCATGCTGCCCATTTCTGGAACGTGCAAGGCTTTTATGGAGGATATGAAAAAATACACGGAAACGTTTTTTGAGCCTTGGTTTAAAGCCCCTAATAAGGGTACTTTTCAGATTGTTTACAAAGCTCGTAACAACAGTCATATGAGTAGGGAAGAAGTAATTAAGGAATTGGCAGGTATGTATGGCTTTGACACCAAACTGAGAACAAGTATATAAGCGGCTCACAGCTGCATCACGACCCAGGTTGGATTATTAAAAGTGGTATTAATGGGTGTACGCACTTGTTGCTTAAAATCTGTTACGTTGAACTACAAAAGCTTCTCTAAGGCTTGCAAAAGCCTGACATCAGCGTTCCTTGTTGGTGTCGACGTGTGAAAAGACAAGAAGCAGAAGAGAGCACAGCGTTGAATGTGATTTGGAGTGTGGGTTACGTGTGCTTTGTAATGGCTGCTATGAGGCTTTCTCTCTGGATGCTATAATGAAATAAGGCGTTAACTTTTTCCACTGAATGTGACTCATAAAATAGATCCACCTTACTCGAGTGTTTTGTTTCCCGGTAATTGCAGTGGGATAGGTTTTAGTTACTTCAGTACTACTGGTGGTATATTCTAAGAGTCCTGCTCTGTGTTGCTATTTTAAGCAATTACAAAACCAAGTTATTGGTTACAACCAAGGAGGCTGTTGCTTTCCTTTCCTTAACTTCTATCCTTTTGGTAGGGCTTGCTTGTGCTCTGAAACAGTCTTTCCAGCATCTTTTTAAGCTACATCTTTGTTTTACAGGAATTGTGGGCAGCCTGAATCCAGAAAACAAAGTCAATCTTAATAACCCACAATATACAATTGTGGTGGAAATAATAAAAAACGTCTGTTGCTTGAGCGTGGTGAAAGACTATGTTCTGTTCAGAAAATACAATCTACAGGAGGTGGTGAAGAGCAACAAAGACGGCCCGCAACAAAATCCATCAAGTCTGACAGAAGAACAGAACTCGAAGGTAGTCACACCAGAAACTGAGAAGGAGGAGGAGAAGAGCTCAAAAGAAATAAAACAAGAGAACGAGAATCAAGGTGAAACAGACGCTGAGCCCAAGGGGAATGATGGGCTGACAGTGTAGAAAATGTGGTAGAAGGGAAAGGTAAACACCATCAAAACCTATTTAAAAAAGTTACCCTAGAGTTCTGAAAGGGTGTGTTAAGGAGGAGAGTGGGTTTTGTTTTGAAATCTTATTTTTAAAATCCACATATAAGAATCGTAGTGCTCGTTGCAGGTGGAGCTGACGTTCCAGCAGGTGTAAGAGCGCTCAGGAGTCCGTCTGTCGCCTTTCTGGTGAAGCTTGCTGTCATTCTCTGGTTTCATTCTGCGTTGCCTTTACCTAGCACAAAAAGCGGGAGTGTGTGCATGGATGTGTAAATGTCGCCATCCTGATGTGTGCTCAGACACCAAAAGGCAGTGCAGAATCAGCTCTATCGGGGAGTATTGACAGAAGCGAGAGATCTGCAAAGACAGTTGATTGCAGAGGGGCTTTAAGGAAGTGAGCCGACTTGTGTCGCTCTAGAACTCGGATGCAGTTTTCTGTGTGAACAACTGAATGAGCTAAACCCGTTCATTTCCTGTATGGTGGAAGGTTGATTATAGATGGGTAAATCTCCACGTCACTCTACAAGGATATACAAAGTTTTACAAGTGAAGAACTGCTGTGATCAAAATACTTGAATACTACGGGACAATTTAGGGTAACAGATTTGACTGTGCTGGAGCAGCAGAAGAACAATGCAGGCATTGCAGATGGTTTTAGCAAAAACTACACGCGTGTTTACATGAGCTGTGTACACAGCAGGTACTGGTTTAGAGGAAATGCCGTAGTCACCAAACGGAATCCTTTGGAGTAATTTCTTGCAAATAGCCTTTTCCTGCGCTTTCCAAAGACTTAATCCATGAGGGGTTTTATAAAGGTTTTTTTTGGTGGTGGTGGTGGTTTTATTTTTTTCTTAGGTGTCAAAATTTGAATTTAAATACTGCTTGAAAACTAATTCTGAAAGAAGCTTTCCGTTCTATACTGGAGATAAGGGGAATTAAGTTTAATTTTTGGTACAGTTTTAGCTTTGCAGTATTAATTTTGTTTCAGATTTATTGAAAATGAGTGAGTGAGTCAGCCTGTTGTCTGTCTGTTACAGCAGCTCTTTTGATATTCCAGTGACTTACAAAAATGACCAAAACCAGTGCAGCTATAACCTGCTTTCCAGCAGGGCTTTGGGTGTGCTTCCTGTACAACTGTCTAGCTTGAGGATTTCATTTCTGGCATAAAAGACTGTGGGTTACTAATGGGAACAGACTCATCTTGAAGAACACGGCTTGTTTCTTGTCTCGGTTTAATGAAAAGGATACATTCGAGACTCTCAACCGTGTTTAATTTATATCTTCCTCTTCTCTCAAACTTGTTTTAGAAGTTGGAAAATTAAGATGCCTTTTGCCCTAGTCCTGTCTCCCTTACCACCCATTTATTAAAACTCTGCTTTCTTACCTCCATCAGTGTTCTCTGTACATTTTAATGCTTTGTGTGTGTGGATTAAAACCAGCAATGTCTATGGTCACACCTGGAAAAGAACCATTTCAGGCTAGCCATGAAAGCTGGTGGGGTTTAGTGGCTGATGTCGGTGATCCTGATTCAAGACAGCCCACTTGCCTTGGTAAGGGCAAAGACAAACTCAGGGAGTTTGCGGGCTTTTGTTTTATTTTTTCCTTCTCTCTCTCACTCATGTGTGCCTCCAGGTCTTCAGAAGAACCTGCTGGATAGCTACCGTCCATTCTTCAATCCTGTGCCTGACATTTAGATGCTGCCCATGCTGTAGTCTTCAAGATGCCCACATTCTTTTACTTCCATTTTTTTCATGTTTTGCACTCACCGAGCGTTCATTGTTAGCACATTCATTCCTAAATCCTGAGGCTTTCAAGATACACACAAACAGAGTGCTTAATTTGGACACATGCAAGATCTGTGGCTGTTTCTGGAACTTCATTACGTACTATCATGATTTCCTCACTAATAAGCCTTGTGGAGTTAAAATACCTGGTCTCAAAGAATGAACTCGCTGCTTCTTCACCTGCGAATCACTTCTACTTGTACCATAGTTCTGAAAAGCATTAGGTGGCTGGAAGATGTGTTTGCACACGCCTTGCTAAGTAGGCTTGATTTTTCTCAAACAAGAAAACATGCTTTTAAAAACTGTACAGTTGGAATTTTTAAACCTTGTGTGTTATTACAGAATTACTGCCTAGCAGGTGGAATCTAACCCTACACTGGTGCTTACAGTGGTAATAGAAAAGCTCCATCAGGGATGAAATGGACACAAATGGGCTTTTTCAGGTGGCTTGTCAAACCTACATCTGTGCCCAGTCCTTCTTCCTCTCTTCATTCCATGGGACATTTTTCCAGCGATGTTCTTTGGCAACTGCTGGACAAATTCGATCTGATTCAAAAGAGAAAAAAAGTAAAGTGAGCAGGTTTCCTTTATCAATTTCTTTAGCATCAGTCTCCATCCTATTTCATTTAAATAAGAATTTGGTGACTGAGGATGTAACTGATTTGGTTTTAGATTGTGTTGTATATCTTATTTTCCAAAATCTTTCAACTAATACTTGTCATTTTTCGTGCACAGCATGTATTTAAGCTTTTTTTGTTTGTTACTGTGTTTGAACTGAGGCTAATCTTCCTGTTTCTAGCCTCCCTGTGGTTAAAATAGGTGGTTTGGATTTTTCTTCTTGCTTTTTTTTTTTCCTACCCTGGTGTTTACTTGCCTTTCGGGAGTACTCATATGGAGCAGTGACTTTCTTGACATGCTCTTGCAATTCACAGGCCAGTTTCTTTGGGTCTTGTGACTTAAAGGAAGGAGACAAGGCCACTAAAGTTTTTACCACCTACAAAGGGAAAATAAATAAGAAGTGCAGCATTAACTAAACCAGAGCAATCCAACATATGAGGCAATTAATTGAGAATAAGTGAGTCCTGCCTGCAGCACAGACTTGCTGTATCACACCTGCGCAGCGGAGCAAAATTCGCTTTTGTATAAGCAAATTGAAAATGAGGACTAAAGCCTGTTTCTACCTTAGATTAGTAAAGGTCCTAAGTTACATATGACAAAGGTTTCAAACTCTGCTTCCAAAATGGAAGAGCTCTATCAAGCTTTCCAGAGTGAAAATGCCAACTGTCTCTCATTTGCCCCCCTTAACAACCACCAAACGGTGCAGCAAAGTGCCCTCCAGAAGGCATTATCTTCCAGCCTTGATGTGATCCGCTGAGGGAGGACCCCTCACTTCTTTTGGTAGGTGGTTTCCCTAGTTAGTTATTGCCATGTTTGGGAAGGAGAGGGAGGCTCAAACTCTTGGTTGTCTGGCACATGACAGGGAAATATTTCTCATCTCTTACTAGAGTGAGAAAGCAAACCTGTTTCTCTGCCAGGACTGATATTCCAAAAGGTTTTGCTTGGCATGCAAACGTTGCCCATGCCTGTACATTTGGGCGTGGGAAGCCTGCGTCCCCCAGCCAGGCGTCGCCCTGCGCTACCCAGCAGGCAGACAGGCTGCCCGGGAGCCATCGCTCCAGAGCTCTGCAGTCTCCTGGCCAATTTAGCTGTCAGATAAGGCAGCTGAGGACATGGGGAGCTGGGAAGTCTGGGCAATTAGTCCACTAGGTAGGCAGGCTGCCAGTGATCTGGTGAGACAGAGCCAGGCAGGACAGCCGCCCAGCACCCTGGGAAGACTGGGAGCCTGATGGCTCAGCAACCCTGGAGCCAGCTAGCCAGCAATTTGCAAGGCAGCCATCTGGGGAAAGCAGCCAGCCTACCTGCTTGACCACCAGTGGCTGCCTCTGCAGGACTGACACAGCTCCAGACAATATTTAGGTTTTATTCAATCAGTTTTACCCTCTGCCATGGAGCTGAGCCATGGAATATTAGCCCAGCGTGATAGAGGATTCATCAAAGTGACTTGACAATGTTTCAGTAGCTGTAGGAGGTTTGAAAACGCAGTGCTACTGTTTCCCCTGTCTTCCAGTTTAGTGACACTGAGGTGGGCAACTGTTTGAAAGAGCAGATGGGAAGTAGAGCAAGCTGCACAGGTCATGCTAGTTCAGACACCTGTGGTTGTGCGAACACACGGCACATCTTCTGCAGCTCTTAAAGTGACTGAGGACCTTGAATCCCATCTAGATAGAATGGATTTAGCTATTGCTTAGATGCTTTTAGCAAAGTGTTAGCTGGTAAAATCACACCTAGGGCCTTGAGCAGATTGCAGTAGGAGATTTGTGCCTCTTCCCCATGTGCTTTGCTGCTCCTTCTGCAGCCCCCTGCACTGCTGTGAAGAGCCCTTGTCGCTGCTGGGTAAAACATGGCATTGTAGCTTATTTTGGTTTATGTTAGCAGATGGCATCTTTCATTTTTTCAGAAGACTATATATTGAAACAACTACTAAAAAAAAAATAATCATTTTGTTCAGGGTCTTTAAATAGCTTGTGCTTACCTGGAGGTGTGATTTGTGATCAGGTGAGACTTCTTTCAACTCCTCCTCATGTCTCTTGCCTAGTACTTAATTGGCAGGATTGCCTCCTCCTGGCTCACTCTCATTCTTTGAGTGGTTGCAGCCCTTCCTTAGTATCACACCTCACATTCTGTGGTGGGGATTAACTCCCTCACACCCCTGAGAGTGCAGATTTCATTTCTCCAATTACCTGCTGAAGAAAGGCACACTGAAAGAGTTGAGAGAAGATGGAAAGAGCGCTGAGTCTGAACAACTGCATTTCTGGTTCACTGCCTTTGGAGAATGGATAATCCACCATAAATTAATATATAACTTTATTCTGTGGCACTGATGACTTTGGAAATTGCAACAGTCAGGGTTTATTTTTAGATTCTGGAGAGAAATCTGAGCATGAGAACTGGTATGATAAAGATATGGAGAGTTTCATAAGTCTGGTGCCAGTAAGTATCACCTGTAATGTCTGATGGAAACTTTTGTGGAGAAAATAGATGCAGGTCAGACAAGGGCCACCAGCTCTGAGGAGGACCCTGAAAACTTAAACTAGAGTCTTTGCTGTGAAATGGAGCAACAAAGGGAAGAGACACAAAATCTGTGCTCTGGAAGGCAGCAATGTGATGCAGGAACTCCAGCTATTCAATTATGAGACACTTGCTTTGGGTGCATCTTCTACAGACACAGGAGAGTCTGCCAGTATTGCTACAGCAGCCAATACACCTTGCAAGGGGACATGATTTTTAAACTAAGACCTAGATAAAGGCTATACATAAGCACACACATAGACTATATAATATAGACAGGCTGTATATAAATATAGATATTTTAAAGACATGTAAATGTGGTGCTTAGGGTCATGGTTTAGTGGTGGCCATGGAAGTGTTAGGCTTACAGTTGTACTCTATGATCTTACAGGTCTTTTCCAACCAAAATGATTCTATGATCCTATATAGAGGCAATAAAGGGTTTTACCCTTTAAGGATCAGAGTCAGGAAGCAGTCAGAGATGCTGCTAGAAACAACAAGCACAAATAGCAGCATGGAAGTAATGGACTAAGGAGAGGCAGAGCCAGGCTGTTAGAGCATGTGTGGAATCTCTGTAGACACCAATGCGTGGCCAGTCTTCCAGGAAAAGTGCTGAGTTGCTCTGCCTTAGGGGTAACTGAAAGCTTTCAAGTCACTTTTGCAAACTGAATGTAACCTCTGAAATTATTCAGTAGTAAACAATTCAATTTGGCGTTGGTGTCTGCACGAGCCAGGTACAACCTCTTTCTCCTTGTCTTTTGTGTCTCATTGTAGACTAGGAGTCAGCTCCCCCAACCTACTGCTGTAGAGGTCCCTGGTAGGGGACAACCTCCTCAACTTGGTAGATCACATATGACATTCTGAAAAAAGCAGATGAAGTTCTTGTAGGCTACCTGTCTCTCATTTGAACACTTTAAAAAAGGCATAGAGCAGGCTGCCTGAAGTGACAGTGCTTATAGATGTTGAGGTGATCTGAAAAGATAATTACCTTGCTTTTCTGATCTGACTTCTATTTAACTGGTTCTGCTTCTCTTACCACTTTTCAGGCAAGTCTGGGAGTGAGGATATCTATGTCTTGAAGTGCCTGGAAGGCCCTGCACTCAGGATGAAAATGGACAGGGCAATGACAGCCACAAGGAATTTCCAGTAAAACCTGGAGAAAAACACAGCGCAGTGCTCAGTTCTTAGAATTTACACTTTAGGAGCACATACAGTGAAATTCAAAGCAGTAATGTTTGGGTCAGGGTTGGAGGAAATTCATCCCTCTGTGACAGGGTGCAGTATATTCCGTCTGCTCTCCCCATGTTGCAGATGACTTTGCCCATTCCTCACTTGACTGTGGCTGTGAAGTGGCTTTCAACCTGTGCAACACACTCACAGAGATGTTCTGAGCACATGGTTCTTCTAGCGTATGTACACGAGAGGGCATTAAGCCCCTCTTCAACCCAGCGTGGAGAGACTGAAACCAATAAGTGAGTTTGCTCACGAGTTTGCTCACAAGTTTTCAAGGCAGCCAGACTTGGCCCTTTTCCCGGGGTGAATTCCTGGGAGCACTCGCGGCTTTACAGCACCATCCCCCTGGCTGCCTGTGCCAGGTAAGTACGTTTTGAGGCACGCCACAATTGCTATTGTTTGGGAATGTCATGAACCATTATTCAGTGCGATAATGATGGGCAATACACACACAGATGGGTCAGCCTCATTTGTCTGTAAGGTCCTAGAACAAACGAATAAAAAGGATGACAACCCCCAGACGGTGAGGGTACTATAGCAGCCTCCCACTAGTACATGTAGGAAAAACAGTTGCTCAGTGATTCTTGTGGTAGTACCACTGAAATCCAGAGAAGTTTCTCATGCACTCACAAAAATTTAACTACCTGCTCGCAGAAAGCAGAATCCAGAGCAGCTGTTGATGCCAATGTAGCAGTGAGCCACCCAAGGCAGATGATGCAGTTCCTCTCAGGCATATCTGTTGCTTACTTCAAGTACAACGCTTTAGGCATGAGGCAGCCTGAAGACTTTCTCTGTGGAATCAATCTCCAAAGGACTGATTAGTGAACACCGCCCCCCCCTCCCCCCCAGAAGCCAATTCCAAAGCACCTCCTTTCAGTCACTTCTGTAATTTCCTTACAAAATGCGATTCTCTCAGCATGCAAACACTCCAGAGAGCAGGGTTTAGTTTTCATTTGAGGTCTAATTCTGCTCCTAAATAAATAAATTCTCAACTTGCCCCTGGTTTCAGTAGCGTGAGCTCAGATCCATTTAGATGGATGTAATCTACACAGACACAGCATTTTGTGCATTTGTTTTCTCCTTGTTTTTGACCTCAGGCAATTGCGTCCTTTGTAGCTGGAAAGCAAAGCAATATCCATTTCAGAGCTTAAGGGTATGAAAGAGGCGAGATCCACCTGCGGAACCCTCCTGGTACAGCCTCTCCTGGGACTTGTGTTTGTTTGCCAGTTAATAACTCAATTAGTTTTCCTGAAAGGTCATCAAGAGCTTTACTACGCAGCACGTTTGCTGTTTTCCCTGGGCTCTTGGTACGGCAGCAGATGTGCCCATGGGCACTGCACAGTGGGTTTGCAGCAGAACCAGGAAATTCTCAGATAAATAACCCTGAGCTTTTTTAATTGATTTTTTTTATTTTTTTTTTTAAATTCACTGGTGGTTTTGCTCTCCCAGTAAATACAGCCTTGGTCATAGAGTTCAACTACTACTTCTGTCTCCTGAAGCAAGAATAAAGAGTACACAGGCTGTGCAGCAGCAGCGCCATGTGAGCTGCAAGTGCTACCAAGGGCTAACAAGAAATGTGAGATGTGACCTAACAAGGATGAGCTAAATCTCTGCTGCAGCCTTACCCACGTAATGGGGCTTGACTGTTATGGAAATATCTCACGGTCTGAACTGATAGCTCAGTCCAGGAAATCCTTGATTCTATTTAATCCTGGAACTAGATGTTGCTGGAAGTCTGAGCATCAGCAATTAGTGAAAAACGTTCTCACAACAGAACGTTTGACACACAGTTGCATACTTTGTGGCTTTCAGCAGTAACGACATACATATAAAAATCAAGGCAAAAGCCGAAGTCCGATCTCCCCTCTTTTATCACTGTTTTCAAACCAGTTTCTTGCACATACATTTAAAATTACAGGGAATACATTGCTTTAGAAACACTTCAGAGCACCAGAACAAAACTTGGTGGCTTCTGCTCTTATTCAGGAGGTCGTCCTGTACCTCTTACGACTGATGGGGATCAGGATGCTAGAAGACAGAAAAGCAGTCCAGGATGAGCTCGGTCTAGTCAGGAGCTCAGCAGCAAAGCTAAGCTCTTCTCCACTCTTGATCCTTAGTTTCTTCTTTTGGGTTCTCCCAGAGATCATCTTTGGCGGTTGTTGAACAAACTCCAGTGCATCTGTCAAGAGAAATAACAATCCTTAGCAGTTTGACACAGCTTCATTCCAGGCTACATTCCCTTTTGCTGGCAAACCCACAATTTTAAAAGCTATGGGCTCTTTTGAGGGTGAAGCAGGCAGGCAGCACATCAGTCCCAGGGCCCGACAAAAAGCACGAGTTATGTTTTAGAGAAGCAGAGCTCATCAGTTGGGTGACTCAGCAATTCCTCACATCAGTAGTGCGGGACAATCACGTCCCACTAGAACACGGCTCAGAGGCAAACAGAGCTGTCTAAAGCCCAACACAGACCTGTACCAAACCCCAAGAATCTGTCCCAGCATTATATTTTTTCAGATTGCTTTAGAAACAATCACTACCCAAGGTTCTAATTAGATTATCTTAAAAAACTTATTGCTTACGCAGAATAAATGGAATACATGCATAAGCTGATTACTTCTCTTCAGACAAAGTGGATTACTTTGCCAAAAAGTGCTTACATTTGAAACCTGAATGTGCTTAAAGAGAATCAGATCCTGAAGTTGTGAGCAGATTACATTTTCAACATGTTCTTATGATTTCACTTAGAAATCTAATCCTATTTCTAGTTATTCCTCTCCAAAAATGGGATTATGTTTAAAATATCCAACACATTTTCTCTCTATTCTGATTGAATCAAGGAGAGAAAAATTCATCTCCCTGAACAAAGCTGTTACTCAGGAGAAGACAAGGGAAATTTAAAACCCTCCTTTGCAGTTGTTGGAACTCTGCAGAAACTGAGGGAGGACAACGACAGACAGTGAAGCCTTTTCTGAAGACTTCTGGTGGGAGCTAGCACGCCGTTGCTCAGCCAAGGGGGGCTCCTCCTGACGAACTATTCCCATTTCACTCAGAACAGGGATGCTCTGGGCTTCTTCCCAACCATTCGAGATACTCTGCTAGTGGAGTTTGATTCCTGCCTCGCTTGCGAAGGCTGTAGCACTGCTTACCTCCACACAGCCCACTGCCATCAGTAACGAGATGGGAAAATCACTCTGAGATTCCCCTGAACCTGCCGTACCCTTCAAGCCTGATAATCTGCGGCCAGTGCAAACTGTGATAACTCTGCCAAGGGACTTGACAGGCTATCAATTGTTGCCAGCCGAGACTTTCGCCCACGCTCTTGCATTCAAACCCTGTTACTGGAACATCCAAGCATTATCTTTCTCTGTTCAGTTAGTCATTCAAAACATCTAGAAATACATTCAGTATTTTATAACTGTATTTAATTTGTAAAATCCGATTCTTTTGTTTAAAATCATTAGGGTAAATTTATGCTCATAGACACAATTTGATTAGGTGAAGGAACATTTCATTTCCCTGTACATAATCACAGTGAAATCTAATATAGGTTCATCTGTAGTTTCAATGTAAGAAGACAACATCAGATCCTATCAGAACAGGCCGATGATGTCCAGCTCGGCAGTGTTTACTTCTGTACTTAGGATGGGGTCAGATTTTCTATGTTGCATTTCAAAAACTAAATAAAGGCATTCCAGGAGAAAGAAAAAAAAAAAGGTAAAATTCTCCTATGCCAAAATATTACATTATCGTATTTCTGATCTGATTATTAGGGTTGATTAGAGGAGTTTTAATTTTAGAGTGCAATGCCAGGAACTACTTGTATATTCGAAACTCAGTGATATTTGCCTTTCTCAGGTATTTAAGGTGCAGTGACTCTTTTTTGCATGCTGAAGAATTAATTTCTTAGGATCAGGAGATGTAAATTCAGGAGACAGAACAAGAAAAGCTTTTACCACCTAAAGGAGAGAGCAAGAGCGAGGCCACACTCAGCAATCACTAACTTGATGAATAATGTCCAATAGAAAGACTAAGATGAATAACACAATTTTCTACAATCAAATTTCATTCAAGCCAGTGGAAATATGTTTCCGAGCCAGATGAGCAACAACTTTTTGTTCTTTTATCAAGTGTTAAGCTCCAACAATAGGTCTTAAAATCACTCCTAGTGAGGACAGTGGCATTCCCAGCTGGCAAGAATTCTCCTCTGGAGTCTGGGCGGCCACATCATGTCCTCACGGTGTTCAAGGTGACTTAGGTAGACCACATCTGCTCAATGGCCTGCCTAGGAAGACTAGTCAGGGGATGTTGCTTCAAGGCACAGGATCTCGCTGGGGTTCAGAGAAGCCACCACCAGTTTCAAACTGACTTAGGGAACCCTAATTTTTCTGAAATTAAAAGGAAGTTTGCTGCCTGTTCATGGCATAGAATCACAGAATCATTAAGGTTGGAAAGGACCTCCAAGATCATCAAGTCCAACCTTCTGCCCAAAACCTCCATTGCCACCAGACCATGCCCAGAAGTGCCACATCTACTCGGTTTTTTAACACCTCCAGGGATGGTGACTCCACCACTTCCCTGGGCAGCCTGTCCTGATGTTTAATGACTCTTTCAATAAAGAATTTTTTCCCGAATATCCAATCTGAACTTCTCCTGGCACAACTTGTGGCCATTTCTGCTTGTCCTGTCATTAGTTACTGGGGAGAAGAGACCAATACTGACCTCACTACATGCTCCTTTCAGGTGGTTTTAGAGAGCAATAAAGTTCCCTCTCAGCCTCCGCTTCTCCAGGCTAAACAAACCCAACTCCCTCAGCCTCTCCTCAAGAGACATGTTCTCCAGTCCCTTACCCAGCTTTGTTGCCCTTCTCTGGACTCGCTCCAACACCTCAATGTCTTTGTTATACTGTGGTGCCCCAAACTAGACACAGTATTTGAGGTGTGGTCTCACCAGTGCTGGGTACAGAGGCACAATCACTTCCTTACTCCTGCTGGTCCCACCATTTCTGACACAGCCCAGGATGCTGTTGACCTTCCTGGGCACACACAGGCTCATGTTCAGGCGGCTGGCAACCAACACCCCCAGCTCCTTTTCTGCCACTCCTCCCCAAGCCTGGAGCGCTGCAGGGGGTTGTTGTAACCGAAATGCAGGACCCAGCACTTTGCTTTATTAAACCTCATACAATTGGCCTTAGCCCATTGCTCCAGCCTATCCAGATCTCTCTGTAGAGCCTTCCTACCCTCAAGCAGATCAACACTCACTCCTAATTTCATGTCATCTGCAAGTTTACTGAGAGTGCACTCGATCCCCCTGTCCAAATCATTGATAAAGATGTTAAACAGGACCGACCCCAATACTGAGCCCTAAGGAACACCACTCACGACTGGTCGCCAGCTGGATTTATCTCTGTTTACCACAACTCTCTGGGCTCGGCTGTCCAGCCAGTTTTTAACCCAGTGAAGAGCATGCTTATCTAAGCCATGAACTGCCAGAATGTCCTCAAATGTATTTGAAAAAGGCACTCTTCATCTTTGCAATGTTAACACAAGCCAAGACTTCCCTCACAGACACAGTTATTTCTCAATGCACACAAACAGATGTTTCGGGTAGCTCCTTACCTCTCCCCGACGGGGTCTGGGCTGCTGACAGCAGCTGCTTCAGCTCCTGCTGGATGCTCTATCAGTGCACTCCCTCTCTACTTCAAGCAGCCCAGTGCAATACCTCAGGAGGAAATAAGAATTTGATATTAAAGCAGCAGAGCTGGGCAAATAATTCTGCAATCTCTGGTTCAGTGGAAAACCAAACCCGGTGCTTCTGAGATCGGTTACGGTGCTTTCAGAGCTCTGTGGGAAAAAAACCCACAGTTTTTTGTAAGCTAAGTGTAGGTATTTGGAGGGAGGCACTTCACAAGTCACCAGTGAACTGAATATATCCCCCAAAATGCGTTTGATTCTTTGACATTGAAAATAGTTGCTGTGTCATACTGTAGCTTGCCACGTGAAAAAAGGCATGATCCCTGAATCCACGGAGAAAATGAGGTGGTAGAGTCAAATTTCATCCCGCCTGTGTCAGACAGACCACTGAGTGTATCAGAGGCATTAAAATTCATCCAAAACTTAGTCACAATGAGAAAGAATTATCAAGGAAGCATTTCACGGGAAAAAAAATAATTTAGAAATGGGATTAAGGGGATGTCGATATTATGAATTTACATAGTCCTCTTGCCATTCATTACTAGGCTTGATTCTTTCAGGACTCTCTCAGGAGCATAGCTTCATATCACCTACTAGAAGGGCTTTATCTTGAGCATCATTTTGCTGTAGATCATAAACATGGTAAGGAAAAAAAGACTGTGAAAGTATTAAATCTGGTTATGGGAAGCACAGAAAGTCCTCTCTGCTTCCTTCAAATTTCTGTGATTTCATTTTCTAAGAAAAGAATGTTTTCTATCCAGAACTAGCCAGTCTGACCATGATAATAATAGACAATGAGGTTTAAAGAATCTAGCTGTGAATGCCTGGCCCCCTCACCCAGCAAATAACCTCATCTCTGCACCTGATTGCCTAGGAAGTATCACAGGAAAACAAATATTGATCTTTTATGAAGGCATCATAAAAAACTGAGATAAACATTTATTTTGAAGTGTATCCAGATGCTGGGAGCATCTCTGGGATGCTCTGGGAGCTCCCACTGGGAGCAAGTACAAATACTCAAATGAAAGAGGCAAAGCGTGTTACCTTCTCCAATCAAGCCCATTTATCCGAAATGTGTGGCACTCATGGAGACCTTAAAAAGCAGAGGACTGTGGTGATGCTCACAGCCTCCCTCTCTCAAGGGGAACCTGATTTGAGAGCAAGGAGCTGCGTGGATCGTGGACTCCTTGGCACGCAGACCCTGCTGCAGACAGATTTGACCACAATCTTATTTTGTTCACCTCTCATCTGGCAGAATCCCATTAAACAAACTTTGTGCTCTCATGGGGGATTTAATTTTCTACACTCCCTAGAAGCCTATGAGATTGCTCTTGAAGATAACTTTATTTTAGAGGTTAGGATTGTAAAGGAATTCCTCAGGAAACCAGCAGCTGCTGGGCTCTGTTGCTCTGCCACAGCTGATGGCAAGTTCTGCATCTTAAATGTGAACGTTCGGCATCTGAAATCTAACACTTGAATGTAATGGCCAAACATGGCAAATTACCCCTTCTCTAATTGGTCTTTTTGAATATGAACCTTTCTCCTCACACAGATATTCTCAATGTTCATATCAGTTACAAATTGTGTTCTTTTTTATTCTTACAGAGGAACTACTAAGACTCAGATCAAGTATTACCATAATAGTTGGGTTTACATCAATAACCTGAAAAGCTTTACGAATAACTAAAACCATACTCACCTAATGGCTGCTCTGGTTTTCGTTACAGCTTTATTCCAACTTCTTGTACTGTGGGAAAGGAGATGAAGTCGTGGATCACTTATAGAAAGCTTCTGCTTAATGTGCTGGCTAAAACAACACACGCGATGTCTCAAAAATCACCATCCAGCAAATCTGCAAGACCGAGTTCCAAACATATTCTGGAAATGTATTAAGGATTTCTAGACATAAAACTAAATATTAACTTTATTACTAACGCAAGCAAAGCAATTTTATGTGCCAAACTGCATACACTATATCTCTATATATACATATACACACATGCTACATTAAGCACGTACTATGAATTCTTATAACTTACCAGTTTCTGGTGGTGCATGTGAAATGATTATTTCTCGCATGCCAAATATAATCTCAATTCTCATTTCACTTACCTCAGAGGGGATCTTAAAGCAAAAGACAGGGTCTTATTTTTGTACCTATTTCAAACTAGTTTTCAGTATAAATACATGTTGCTTGTCTAAGTGAGCAGTCTTGTGCTGTGCATAATAACGTGCCTGACAGTTTCAAAGCACACCGAATAGTCCCAACCTTGCGTTGAGAATTCCACTCCTGGCTAGTGGTTGGAAGACAAGAGTCATGCCTTCAGAAGAAGGGGACACCTACACGTAGTTCACATCATACCACCAAAAAAAATGTGGAATTTTGAATCTTGTGAGTGAGGTTGTTTCGCAGCTTCCTCATGTTACAGTTCTGTAATCTCTCCAGAGACCATATATACCAAAGTCATCATGTCCTTTCCATAGGCTTTGGATGAGCGGCTAAAGTCCCAGGAAATAATGCATCAAAATGTATTTAATATAGAAGGTATTACCTTTTCTATTGTCTCTGTGAACTACAACAAATTGAAGCTGGGCTGTAAGAGCGATGGAGGTCTCAAAGGGAAAGGCTAGTTTATTGAAAATTATGGGGTTTTGAGCCAGAATGATACAACTCAGGCAAGTTTCAAACATCTGGCTCCAGAAGAAAGCCATGTGCCAGAGAGATGCACTTTGCTTTCAAACTGCTTGCTGTTGCAGGCTTGCATCGCTGAAATTATTCTGTGTGGATCAGAGGAAACATATTGGTGATTACACAGAATCACGGAATATTCAGGGTTGGAAGGGACCTTGAAAGATCATCTAGACCAACTCCCCCCGCCAGAGCAGGATCACCTGGATGAGGTCCCACAGGAACGTGTCCAGGTGGAATTTAAATGTCGTCAGAGGAGACTTCACAGCCTCTCTGTGCAGCCTGTTCCAGGCTCTGGTACCCTCACCATGAAAAAGCTTTTCCTTATGTTTACATGAAACCTCATGTGCTCCAGCTTGCCCCTTGTCCTAACACTGGACATCACTGAGAAGAGTCTGGCTCTGTCCTCCTCACATTCGCCCTGAACTGATTCTCTGATCCTGGCCAGAGGAGGAAAGCTGAATAAGTGACCTACCTTGAACAGGAAACAGAAAAGTGTACTGAGTGTCAACAATAAGAGGTTGCTGCAGTGTGGAGCAGAGCACCTCTAGGGGTACAGCCACAGCACATGGCCTGACTAACCCAGCAGTCTGCTTGACTTTGATCCCAGCCCATTCATGCAAAAAACTTAGTACTAGAGCACAACAGACACCCAGTTTCTCAGGTCAGTAAAGGTGCCAGTTCTAGTGTTGAAGCCTACAGTAAATTATTCTGACATGCCATACTAGAATTTAGAGAGTCACAAGTTATGGCCCCACTGAAATCAGGTCCATTCAGACCTTTTTTTTAAAAGGCTCTAAATTTCCGTAACTCTGGATTTCATTTCTTGATTTTAGGCCCCTCAGTTTGGTGAAGGAAAAAATAAAAATAAAACCCAACCTTGCAATCCTCAGGCATTACTGGACTTTAGCTGCCCAAGCAGCTCACCACAGAGACAAGGGTAATTTCTGCAGGCTCTGAATTCCAGTTTGTACCCTTGTTTACCATTGCACTTTCTGCAGACTTTGTTCTGTCCATTTTTTTGTTGTTTTTAAACCCCGGTTTGTTTGTAACCAAGCAGAAAGATCTAGAAGCTGCAGAGTCCCTGGAAAGCTACCAGGAGTATGTGCCTTTTAAAGGAAATGGAACTGGGTACAGAAAAGAGCTTGAAGCAGCACCAAGTGACATGTCTGAACAAGTGTGTTTGAGACACTAATGATTAGGTTTATAATCATGTCATCTAATGTGCCTAGAAACCTTAGGAGTGAAACAGTGAAAAATGATTTGAAATCTCTAAAATACTATGGAACATGATAAAAAATGAAGCTCTTGTCAAAAAAGAATGAAGTAAATGTTGTGTTTATTGAAAATTGCTTTCATTTCAGCAGTCACTAGTACAGAAATTGCTTTGCTGATATAAGTCAAGTGTTTACTCTCAAGAAAGAAAATATTTTTGCTTTCTCAAAATAAAAATTTACTGAATCTCCCTTTACAGCTGCAGTAGACACAGAACTTGAGGCAGCAAGACACAGCAATAAAAGACCTTCTTTCCTGCCTACTGACGCTGTTGTTCTTCAGTAATTTCTTCTTATTTAATGAACAGAAGGACTGCAAAGCTGGAGATGCTTTTGTCAAATAATGAAAATTCATGCCAGAAAATGAAATCTTTGTTGAGTACACAGAATTATAAAAAACCCTCAAAACTGAGGATGA
>WEIS01082767.1:661-12412 GCA_013389965.1 Todus mexicanus
ACTAAGATCATAAGAACATAAGAGAGATTTTACTGAATCTCACCATCTATCTCAGCATGCTGCCTCTGACAGCTGTCGAAAAGCAGATGCCCAGGGAAGAGCCATAAAAACAGGGCAAACATATCATATTTCCTCCAGCTTCTTTCCCAGCCTCTAACCATCTGTAGCTTCAGAACTCTCTAAGCCAGACATGTTTTTGATGTGTTCAGTAATCTATGAATGTGTCCTATCTTCCTGCAAACCAATGTTAAAGACTTAACCATGCGTAGCACCCTTCGGTAAGGAGGCTCTCAGCTTAACTGCAGGCTGGGTAATGAACTTCCTTTTGTGTGCTTTGTTCCTGCCTTCTGCTAGTTTCATTTGAAACAGAACAAAGTGGTCTCTGGAAGATAGTTGGGTGTAGAAAGGCAATCTGCTGACTTTCTCCAACCAAAAGCGTGCAAATGTTGATGACGACAGAAACCTGCATGCTCCAGTAAGCTATGTTAACTTTCATGTGTTCTTTCTAGACACGCTAGGTGATGCTAGGTATCTGAACCAGGTGTCTTGAACTACAGCCCTACAGACATCCCTTTATCTATTGTTGGAAAAAAGGTACTCAGGTGTTTTATGTTAATGTTACAACTGTGTTGAAGCTGAAACTTGTAAAGAATGTCTTGTTCTGCTCTAATTTCAATACATCAGAAAGTGATCTATGCTCTTTGGGAGGTGACAGTGCATGTTTTATCCCAAATTTTATTTGCCAAAATTGCAGTTGTTGAAATGTCCATCCATTTGGTTCCATTTTCTCCTTGAAATTCTGACATTCATTCACAGTTGCTTACCCAAGCACTTGCTTTGCAACTAGACCTTAAAGCTCAGTAAAAGCTGGAAAGTTAAAGAATGACAAACTACTGGGCCTGGAATGTGGAAATTCTTGTGAGGATATTCTAAAGTGGAACGAGAAGTAACAAACTAAGTATAAGCTGAGTCACTGTGTCTGGGTCAAGGGCTGAGAACAAGGTTTAGTCAATCTTATTGCAGATCATGGCAATAAAGTTAGACATGATCTATTGATCATGAAAGTTGTCTAGAGAATAATACAGAAGAGAAATATAAAACTAACTTGTGTAGAAGAAAGGGAAGAGACAGAAAAGGAGACAGCTAGATGCTTTTGGAGATTGAGCACAAAAAGACTGATCACCACAAAGCAAAACCCACTTCTTTATTTTCTTGTACAGTGCTCACTTATGATGAGAAAAACAGTGCAGCCAAAAAGGAGCAAAGAAAGCACACAAAAAAGAAAAAAAAAAAAAGGAAGACAAAATCTTGAGAAGGCTTTGTTAAAGCAAAAAAAATCCCATAAATGTGACCAAATGAAGACTATTATCATCCATATCATCCATAGTTGCTTTCCCTTCTCGTCTATATTCCCCTCCTTATTTCTCTTGCTAAGAATGTGTCCTGCCTATTCTACAAGACTCCTGTGACATGCCTCCTTCCTGCCCCCTTTTTGACCCAGTTGAATTCTCATGTATCTTCTATGTCTCTGCTAATTTCCAAGTGTCTTGCTGCATCTAACACCAGACCTGTCAGTCAGAGCCAGAGCACCTTGAACAAAGCCTAAAACAAAAAGTGAATTGAACCTTCACTGTCACACAAATATGTCACGTATAAGATCCATTTGGAAAGCTTTGTTCCATCTTCTGTTCCTTTGTGATTTGCTCGGCTTGTGTTTTCATATATATATGTGGTCAGTATACTAAAGTACTGAATAATACTGCCTTTTATTGAGAGTGATTTTGTAAATTTTCAGAAACTATATAAAATTTCATGAAAAATTGTATCTAAACTGCAGACAGAAACAAGATTTTTTTTCTCCTTTAAGCCAAAAGAATAGTTTTGTTTATTGAGAAATATGATTTCTTTAGAATCCTACCAACCTTTGTAGCCTAATTTTAGTCTTGTTCAAATTGTTAGAATGCTTTCACATAATATTAGAATATGTGACAGCAGATTTCCATTATTAATGACATACTGCAACAGTGAATAGCTAAAAGCAATTATCGGAAGATTGACAATGGGCAATGAAAATAAATTAGTTAATTCAAGCTACACAGCAAATAGTTTCACATAACCAGAAGCATCTTCAAAATCAGGGTAAATGATCTGCAAACAGTTCAAAATCCTCCAGAAATACTGTTTACAGCAGACAATGTGTTGACAATCAGTCAAGACTGAGATTAAATAGGGTCTGGCCTTATTTGTTATTTTTGTTTGCCAAACATTCCTTTTATAAAATACACTATATTTGGGTTTATTTCGTTGTTCACACATCTCATATGAGTATCACTTCTTAATTAGCAACACTAATGAGGGCAGATGACTCAAAAATCATATTAAAATCTTTGCTGTTTAAACAGCCTGGATTTACAAATATCTTAACAAAATGACCATGCCACTCAATATCAAAACACCCTCATGGCCTTCTCTAAAGAATCTTGTTCAGAAGGAAAATATATCTCAACATCATGTTCATGAAATAACAAATCAATGTCTTTAACAGGAAAAAAAAAAATTATGTCAAACAACACTCTCATTTCTATTAAGTGAACTAAAGAAATACAGTTGAGAAAAAGACATAATGGTTCATGCTATGACCATCACAGAGAACTTCCCAGTGATCTATGCTGGAAGAGACTAACAGTGTGCTCTGTTCCCAGGAAGAAAAGAGTACTACTTCCCACATGCTGAAATACTGTTTCACTGATACAGTTCCTACTTTCGTTTTTTATTGTAGTAGGAAAAGACAAATTGGAGTCTGTGTGGAAAAGTCTGGATTTTCTGTTAACTTAGGGCCACAGAAATTGATGTGAAACTTTCTCACCACTCCTGCTGAAGAACTCACACTGTATTTAAATATAAACCAGAGATCAGACTGGCACAAATTTTACACTTCAGTCCACATATTTGCGGTCTCTGAGGGCTGACTGTGACCAGTTGTCTAAGGAAACCAACACCACTCCTACAGCAGACAGAGGATAATGCTATTGATCATGGTGCTCTAGGTCATTTGATATCAGACGTATCTGATATATGAGCACTACCAGAAGAGGGGGGTTGTATTGCTGCAACGTTCAAGTAATTTTTTAGCATTTAAATTAATGCTAGTGGCATTCCTTCAGAGAACAAAACATTGGTGCAATTTTTTATATTTAGTGGCTGAAAAGGGAAGTTACCTTCTCTCCATCTCTAAATGTTTCCACTTCCTTGCAATAGAATAGAGGAATTCATTCTGCTACACCCTTTTTCTGGAGATAAACTTGGGAGCCATTGGCAAAAAATAGGTCAGTTCTCCAGAGTCTCTGGTCCTGACAACGCTATCTGCAGAGAAAGCAGGACAAAAAAGAATCAGGAATAAGAAGACCAGTGACATGATCCAAACTGTAGGTTGAAAAAAACATTTCAACATTTCTCTAAGCTTTACTTACACACTCATATGTTCATGTTCAAGCTAAAGAAAACAGTTCAAAGTATATGACTGTTCTAGGGATGTACTGAAGAAGACAGTGAAAAGGATAGTGTCAGTACTTTGATCTGATTTAGTAATGAGCTTTAACGAAGGTACTTTAAGGGTACTTAAAGGGAGACTTTATTGTAGCCTGGGACACCTTACTATGACCTTTTGGTATTTAAAGGGGACCTATAAGAAAGATGGGGACAATCTTTTTAGCAGGGCCTGTTGTGTCAGGACAAAGGGTAATACTTTTAAACTAAAAGAGAGTAGGTTTAGACTGGATATGAGGAAGAAAAGTGTTACAATGTGGGTGGTGAAGCACTGGCACAGATTGCCCAGAGAGGTGGTAGAAGCCCCATCCCTGGAGACGTTCTAGGTGAGGCTGGATAGGGCTCTGAGCAACCTGCTCTTGTTGCAGATGCCCCTGTTCACAGCAGGGGTGGTTGGACTAGATGAGCTCGGAAGGTCCCTTCCAACCCAAACCATTCTATGATTCTACTTTCAAGAAGCATCTTCTCTTTCTCTTCTTTCCCCCTGGCTCAGACCCTGCCTCTCTGCTTTCCTTACGTGAACCCATGCTGGATCTCTTTTGGTTCCAACTCTATGTTCCTTGGTTCCAGCACTAACCCTGTCAATATTTGATCCTTAGCTTGTTCATGGCTCTGAAAGCACATCAGAACACTATATTTCAATTCTTTGTTTCTTTGGTTTTGGAATAGTTGAAAGCATAGAGCTTCATTTAGAGGAAAAAATCTCTGACTCTCTGGCTATTCTGCAAGAGGAATCTTTAATGAGAATACAGTTTATTTGGGGCACTGAATTAGTTTTCCAAATTAGGTAATTTCCACTCTGGTCTATGGCATTACAAGCCTTACCGAATCAGGAGTGGTATTGGACTGCTACAGAACACGTAGCAGTATTTGTGAAATAATAGCCAATTACTACATTAGAATTTACTGAAAATACAATTAAAACTTGTGATTTCCTTTGTTTTCACCAATGAATGCAGTAAAAAGTAAAAAGCAATTTGGTATCATTTTGTGATCACCTTCAAGCACCTGTGTTGCTTTTGGTAGTCAGATAAACTCTGGCATTTCCTGCTTTTTGTGTCTTTTGCTTATTTAGCTTGCAAACTCTTGGAAGTAAGGACAGCCTCTTGCTGGATGTGTGCGGACCCCTGAAGGCTCTAAATGAGACAGTATCAGAGACAATAACAACAGCTAGGTAACTGATTGTTCACTTATGGTAACAGGACCTCTTTTTTTAAAAAAAAAAAAAACACAACACCAAACACAACTAAAAATGGAATTTATTTCAAAGTTTTTATCAGCTGCTTCAACCCTTATTTGTTATTTTTGTTTGCCAAAATAAAAAAACACTATATTTGGGTTTATTTTGTTGTCCACACATGAGTATCACTTCTTAATTAGCAGCACTGATTACTAGATTTACTCAGATTTAGATTTTCATGAAAAATTGAATATTTTAACAAAATAATAATACAAAATGTAGCAAAAATTGTATCCCGGACTGCATCAAGAGAAGTGTAGCCAGCAGGTCGAGGGAGGTGATTCTCGCCCTCTACTCCACTCTGGTGAGAACCCACCTGGAGTACTGCATCCAGTTCTGGAGCCCCTATTACAAGAAGGATATGGATGTGCTGGAAGGTGTCCAAAGAAGGGCCACAAGGATGGTCAGAGGGCTGGATTACCTCTCCTATGAAGACAGATGGAGAGAGTTGGGGTTATTCACTCTGGAGAAGAGAAGGCTCTGAGGAGACCTTATTGTGGTCTTCCAATATCTTAAGGGGGCTGTCGCGGTTTGGGGTCAGGGCACCCCCAAATCTGCAACAGAATGCTTTCTCCTCCTCCTCTCCTGAAAGGGAAGAAAGGAAATAAAGGAAAGAGACTTATCAAATAGGAAAGGAAACTAGAACAGCTTTACTAAAAAATGAAAATAATATCAACAACAATAATACAAAGTAAATATATACAAATATGTACAAAACCAGTATCGAACTCAACCCCCCTGATGGTAAATACGTCACTGTCCCCACTGATGCTGTGGAAGGACCCAGCAGCAGATGGGAACCGAGAGCTGGATTCAGGGATGCGGCCCAGAACCTGGGGCCCAGCCAAGGCCTGAGCCGGGGGCTGAGACGGGGGTCGGAGGCTTCAGGGCAAAGCTGAAGCTGCCAAGGCCAAACCCAGCGAGGAATAGTCCCGAAGCCGAGAGAGCAGCTCGAGCTCAGGGAAATGAAAGAAGGGCAAAATGGCGAAAGGACCAATAGAGAAGGGCTGAGATCCTCGTGATCCCTCAGCTTTATACCCAATATGACGTATATGGATGGAATACCTCGGGGTATTCCATCTTCTGTTCGCTCCTCCCTGAAGATGCAGCCTTTACTTTTCTGCACCCCCCATGTGGTACACAAGATCTAGCAGTGACCTTGGTTTGCATACCAATCCTTGGTATTAACTATAAACATGGAGCGTTATCACTGCTAGAAGCAGACTCTGCAAAAACATGCTGCTAATTTTGAGTAAGAAGAGACTTAGCCGAAAAGTAAAAATCACAGAACAGAATTGTTCTGTTCTAACCCAAACCAGGACAGGGGCCTACGAGAAAACTAGGGAGGGACTTTCTAGGATGACGGGTAGTGGTAGGACTAGGGGGAATGGAGCAAAACTAGAAGTGGGTAGATTCAGATTAGATGTTAGGAAGAAGTTCCTCACCATGAGGTTGGTGAGACATTGGAACAGGTTGCCCAGGGAGGTGGTAGAAACCCCACCCCTTAAAGTTTTTAAGGCCAGGCTGGATGGGGCTCTGAGCAACCTGATCTAGAGGGAGGTGTCCCTGCCCATGGCAGGGAGGTTGGAACTAGATGATCTTTGAGGTCCCTTCCAATCCTGACAATTCTATGACTCTATGAAAACCTGGAAAAAAGTGAACATTTTGTTTCTTGAATTAAAACATGTATTTCAGAAATCCATAAAATATTCATCTTGTGAACATATGATATGATGAAGCAGTGTAGAGGAAATATCTAATTTTACATTCTTGACAAATAATTAATTGTGAGTTATAGTAAGTTGTTTTAGTTCATAATAAGAAAAAATAGCACAACTTTATAAAATCAAAGCTATTTGGTACTTCTATATACTTATATAGAAACCCAGTGGGTGACATTTGTGTCAAATATTCTCAATCATTATAAATTAGGTGTCCACTCTAGTTTGCTATTTAAGTCTCTTTGCAGTCGATGGAGCATGAGATGTTTTCAGAAGCTGATTCTAAAACTGGTGTGATGAAACATCCTCTGGAGAAACATATCTCTTTCCACAGATTTTAGAATATGACTAGACTAAATCAGACTTATAGGTTTTAGACATTTAAGATAGGGAGAAATGAATGTTTCATAATAGCTTGAGTCACCCTTGCCACCAGCATCAGCATAGCCCAGACTGATATATAGTGTTCTGTTTGTAGCCATGAGCAAATTGTAGAGTATCTTCCGTGAATCAAGTTCCAGTCCCCCTGAACTCAGCAGGAAAATTTTGTGGCTGAAATAAAATATAAGTAAGCTTGGATTGCAGTTTCCAGTGTGTAGAACAGAAATTGTGGCCACACTTCACCGAACACTTCTGCTTAGTTTTATAATAATAATTTATAATAATAGATAATAATGTCTTAAATAATTCTTTCTACAGGATCACAGCTCTGCTTAACTGAAAGCATGTGCTTAAATAATTTGCAAAACAGAGGCCAAGAAATCATAATTTTCTCTCAACTGTGTTGACATTTAATTATTTTTCTGTATCACAGAGATCACAGAAATGCTTTATATCATCATCATCATCATAATATAACAACAACAAGAAACACTAGTGCTATGAAACTTTCTTTGCTATTACCTGTTTAATGTGAAAGACATTAATATACTTTGTAGATGGATGTGTATAAATCCTTACAGAGATATAGTGTCTCTGAAATGAAAATTCAACATTATCTTGTATGCAAAATATATAATAATTTATATTAAGCGTCTTAGGATATCATGTTGAAAGCAGATTTCCATAGCCCTATCTTAATTTTAATTTTTCTTTTCAACAAGGAAACAGGTAGTGGATATACAAAGCAGTAACATAAAACCAAGCAACAACATGAGTCAACACAAACTGATTGTTTGCACACATTTTCCTGAATCCTAATTGCTTTCAGTGTTCTCAAAACACCATTAGATGGAGAAATAACAACTTTCCTCATACAGTAAAAGGCAATTACACCAACTTGGAAAAGATACCTTGGGAATCTTCATATCAAGCTTGATTTACTCTGATGTTCTGCAAATGTGTACCAATCGCAACGGTTTTGACTCAGCTTCAACACAAAATAGAGTTCCCTGAAGTTCACTGGAGGTAAAGCTAAATTTTTACAGCGGTCTCTTCTGGCCTTTAATCTATTAATCATGTTCTTTTTAAATTACAGCACCATAACTGCCTACATACCCCATCTCCCTGATTTCCTCCTACTCATTTTCCTATAGTCTTTTTTCCTTGTTCTATATTTAAACTACATACCTCTTCTCAGCTTTAACATATGCGGTATATCCTACCTTCCTTACCTCAGCTGGCTTGTGGAACTGGGTAACCTGGTTTGTATGGCCATACCAGAAGAGTAATTTCTGAACAAAATAAGTTTCTGCCTAATTGCTACCTTTGGCACTAGAAATCATGTGCTTTATTATCAAATGAAACAATGCCTAAAAACCTAGTCCAGGGTTACTCAGTAGAAAAATTCAAGTGGAGTTGGTGCGCGAAAATGTGCATCTGGGATCAGCAGTCCCAAAAAACTGGGGAAGCCACTCACTGCTGTTGCTTTGAACAGCCATAGGAGTGGTCATCATTGCTACCAGGAACAAACAAAAAATTGTTTAAGAGGCTCATTAACCCATAAATCCTGACATTTCCTTTTGCAGAAACAGCTATAGAAGGAATTAAAAGGCTATCTTTGCTCTACTGTGCTAGTCAGCAGCACAGATCAGCTGTATGAGCCTCATAACCTGTGCCAACAACAAAGTATTTTTGTCTTCCACAGAAGTTCATATTCAAGCTGGAAAACTAAAACATATATCAAAGCTGGATAACACAGTTTTTTATTAGTTGTTTTGTGTAGCCTTCAGGGTATCAAGTCTGCACCTTTGGTGGACATGGTAAGCAAAACCTTTGAAAGCAGAACCAAAAAGTTTCTATAGCACAAACACATCTTCAAAATCCTTCTGTTATAAATGAGCCGTCTACACCAAATGAACATATAACAAAATTTATTTGTGAGGTAATAGGCAAATAGTGCTGGATGCGAGGGGAGTCCAGGCTCAACCAACTCACACAGCCCTGAGGGTTACAAACAACCTTATATAGACTTTTGGGCTGTACACACGAATATCAGGCCCCATATCTTGTCCACGCGCTAAGCATGCAGTCTAGACTACAGCCGATTGGGTGTCACGTGCCATGCATGCAGTCTAGGCTTGTAGCAGACTGGGTTTCTTTCGAGGAAGGTGTGCGTGCTCTCTCATCCTGACGTTCTTGCATCAACTTCTGCGGTTAATTGGTTTCATTGTATCTACTATCTCCACTACTATGTTCTTTCCCTTAATTTTAACATGAATCATACCCTTCTCTCTCACACATCAGCTCTTTTCCACTAATCATGAAGTAAATAGTGGACTATCCAAAAAACAAACCAAACCCAAACTAAACCAGAACAAACAAATGCTACCATTAGTATTAATGTAGTATTACCCATTCTGCGGAATTCTGTAGACATGCTGTCTACATTTAGGGGGTTCAGGGCCAAACCCCACAGGATAGATTTGATTTTGTCTCTCTCTTCCCCTCCCTCTCCCCCCTCAGGGAAAAGATAGACAGGGGACATAACAGGTAAACAAAGGGGCTTGCTCAGAATTGGACGTTAAGAATGTAATTTTAACTGATAACAAAAGATATTAAGGGAAAAAGGGATGTACAGAAAGGTTGAGGGAAGGGATATATATGTATATATACATACACATATATATATATATATACAAAACTTGATCTTGGATGGCAATGGATTTTCCCCACAACACGTGGATGTAGGCCCCGCCACCCCTGGGATGTGGTTCCAGTGCCACCAGCACGACGCACAAGCAGGAAGGGAAAAGGCAGACTGAACTTCCTGCTCCCTTTAAATAGTGGAAGGCAGGAAAAGGAAGGGAATACATGACCTTCTGACCCCACAGGGTCGTAGGGTCACTACCTGCTCCCCTATTTACCCTTATACCCCAGCACACGCAAAATAAGAGCTTAACCAAGTGTCAAACGAGAGAATGAAAACTTCTAATTGGATTCTCTGGTGTTTAATAAAAAGGTAACTTTGTTAGGGTCTTCTTGTGGAGTAGAGTCATTCACAGTTAGGAAACATTGAGATCTGTATACTGATATCAAGCTTCTCACTGAAATTGGTCAGTAGGTTCGAAGTTATTGGGAGAGGGCAAAGGGACAACAACATGTTACTACACAGTGTCCTCATGTAAGTAATTTTTCTCTTAAAGAAGCAGACTAAAAGTCAATCTTCCTCCACAAACAAAATTATGTAATGAAATAGAACAGTTTTGAACAGATAAATAAAGACAAGGCAGCAGTGAAAGAACAAAAAATTGTAGTCCTACAAAGTTGGGTTTGTGTATTTATTTTTTTTACTTTATGTCTTTATATAGAGCAGCTAACTTCCATAAAGCTTTCATAAAGCGGAGTTATCAGAGTTACTTCACTTATCTCTGGGAATCTAAAAGGTAGGTATTAAGACTAAGCTAGCCTTGTATGTTGCATTTGTAGGATTTTTTAGACTCCAGAAATCATAGAACCACATAATGGTAGGGGTTGAAAGGGACCTCTGGAGATCATTGAGTCCAAACCCTCTGCCAAGGCAGGATCAACCAGGGCAGGCCACACAGGGGTGTGTCCAGGTGGGTTTGGAAACTCTTTAGTGAAGGAGAGTCCATAAGCTCTCTGGGCAGCTTGTTCCAGGGTTCTATCACCCAGTAAATAGCTCCTTGGAGTTCCGCATTCTTACTGAATTAGGCACATTGTTGAGTCACACATTCCTGAGAATATTTAATCTGAAGTTAATTTCATTATTGGTGATTTCATTATTGATGGGCTTTGATTTGCCTATCATGTTTCAGCTTTGCTTGTGCTGTATAACTTTGTACTCAGAACACATATGGGCATCACAGGAGGCTGTCGTATGACACAGTTGGGAAGTGGATAAGGAACACTCCAACCTTTACAGACTCCCAGATTATTTAGAACACCTTGGGATTCTTCCATAAATCTAATGACTGCATCTTTCAACCCAAAATGTCATTAATCAGTATCTAATGACATAGTATAAGTATTGCACAAACTGCTGAGTGATATGATACATATTTATGCAGGCAGGTCTTATTGTCAAGATTATATTTTTTATATTTAGAGTGGGCTACCTGCAAACTTAGAAAAATATGCTTCTGTGTATTCAGTGACAAGCAGTTTACACGCATGGGATTGCCATTTACAATGACAAGCAGTTTACATGCATGGGATTTGCCATTGCAAAATAGTAGTAACTTTTAAACTTTTTAATTAACATTTTAAATTTCACAACACGACTTTAAAGAAATGTTTCCCATGTTGTGCACAAGGTTGTGTGTGTAGCATTACCGATACAGTCAGTTCCATGTCTATATAGGAAGCAATAAACTGGTTTAACCACAAGCAGACTCTTGTCTTTAGTCCCGTCAAATGACAGCAACTTTGTCCCTTAAGATTCAGGGAAGGATGTTAAAAGACACGGGTTTCAGACTAGTGACTTGCACAGCCATTTCTGGCGATAGCTTTTGGCGCCCTGGGAACCTAGGATGCTTTGCAGAGTTCTCAGAAAATAAAACAAAGTTAGTAATGAATCATCATAAAATCACAGAATCATGGAATCATTGAATGCTTTGGGTTGGAAGGTACCATTAAAGGTTTCCTAGTCCAACTCCACTACACAAAGCAAGGACATCTTCAACTAGATCAAGTTGCTCAGAGCCCCTTCCAACCTCACCTGGAGGGATGGAGGTGTAAAGACTAACCAGGCAGAAGCCTATCCCCACACAGCTACCCAAATCAAAATGGCATCTTACTGGAAATGTGCAGCAAAACAGGCATTGTGGATTCTGACTTGAAGTT
>WEIS01082769.1:5443-22060 GCA_013389965.1 Todus mexicanus
CACACACATTTTCTCTACAGAAAAAAAAATAACACTGAAAGCAGAGGATAAGAGCTTTTCACAAGCAAAAAGTAAAACAGCTTTGCTGAGGCAATAGACAATAAAGAACCAATTAACTACCTCATCCAAGAAACTGAATTGTTTGCCATTAAAAATAAAAAAAGATAAAGAAGTACAAATCTAAACTCTCCATTGCGATTAGAAAGTTAAGGTACAGTATATGCATTTTGTCCTCTGCACTTAACCTAATGGTTCTAATGAGGATATCTAAGTGGCTGAGGATATTATTTGGTCAGAGGGTCACGGCAGCAAGAGACAGATACAGCATAAGTAGAAAATATGAGGGTATTTTCACAGTACATTTTGCAAGTTGCCTTCCAATCCAGAGGCATGCAAGAAAAAAAGAAAAGACCTCTCTTACCATTCAGAAATTCTTCATATTAATAGAAATCAAAACAGACGGCAAAAACACAATGAGAAAAAACAGGTTTCACGGGTGCTGAAGAGATGAGTGGAAGGATAAAACCCAGTATTTGGGGAGATTTTTATTCTTCCTTCTTTTTTTTTTTTTTTAAGTAATCTGAAAAATCATCAAGCTAGAAAAAATTAATAAAGAAATCACAAAGGAGAGGAGGAATTATTCACGCTCAGGTAGTACTTGGAATCATCTGCTGCTTAATGCCCTTTCAGTGCCATCCCATCGCTGCGTCCCCCCAGGTTTGTGCATGGAGCAAACACAGACATTGCCTTGCAGCGGGGAGAGGGCGCAGCTGGAGGATCACAGGAAGAGAGGAAGGAAAGAAGGGGATATTTGGGGAGAAGGGGAGAAACGGAGGGAATATTTGGAGAGAAGGAGAGGGAATATTTGGAGAGAAGGAGAGGGAATATTTGGAGAGAAGGAGAGGGAATATTTGGAGAGAAGGAGAGGGAATATTTGGAGAGAAGGAGAGGGAATATTTGGAGAAAAGGAGAGGGAATATTTGGAGAAAAGGAGAGGGAATATTTGGAGAAAAGGAGAGACTTAGAGGTCTAAGGATCATAGAATCAAAGAATCATTTAGGTTAGAAAAGACCTTTAAGATCATCAAGTCCAACCATTTACCCTACTCTACCAAGTCCACCACTAAGGCATGTCCCCAAGGACCACATCTAGGCAGGATAGGGGATAGGATCTAGGACAGGATAGTGTGGGGGATGTATTTCTCCAGCGCAACTCTACTTCAACAGCAAAACTCTCATCAAAAATACAGGATGGGAGCCCTTTGAAAACTCTGCCTACGGCACGCAGCATCCAAGATTAAAACCCCAACGGTTCCTGTCTATAACTCACCCCTGCTTGGCAGGGAGCATCACACAACTGAAAACGCAGAGACAAACGGAAGGTGTCAAGTTAGTAATTTCCGAGCTCTACAGTGAGCAGCATGGAAAATATGTGAACCTGTATTTCATCCTCCAAATCATATTAATACTCAGATCTCAAGCAAGAGATAACACGAGGGGAACTAAACCTTTCCTAGTCAATATTTGGCAACACAGGGACAGAAATAATATGCAAGAAGAGTTTTAGAACATCTATTAAAATGCAAAGTGGAGGGTGTAACAAAGCTAATGAACTTAAAAGATGACATCTGAACAAGTAGTCCATTACCCAGGGAAAATTTCAGCATGCTCAAAAATCATGTAGCATTTGTTTTCACATAAATGTCCATTATCTCAATTTTGGTTTTGTTTTTGGGGTGGTTTTTTTAATGTAGCAAGACATTACTCCTCCCAAGATCTCCTGACAAAGATTTAATGCTGCCATTTTGTACCCACATCTCCTCCATCATCTTACCAAAAAACTCTTCCCCCTGCCTTGCTGACACAGTGTAATTCTCCAAATCTGCGGTTTTAACTGCAAGCGAATCTGATTTTGACTCAAGACTACCGACTCCAGATGGGTGTAGCTGCAGAGATACTGTCGTGTGAAAGATTAGGCGCCAACTCGGACAAAGAACCGCTCGTCTGCAAGCTTAATAGCCTCTGAAACAGCAAGCGCCACGAAAGAGTTACCAGGTACCGATATTACTGCCTGCAATAACAAGGATATTGCAACAGAAGATGGAAGCGCTGGAAACTCCCAGTGGGATCGGTGCTCTGCACAAAGAGCTCATAATTCCTACAACACAGCTCAGGACTCTCGCAGGTTGCCTTTGTCCATGTGTTCTAGCTGTGATGGTTAGCATGGAGTTTCATGTGGGATGTTCATTACCATGAGGGTAGTGGAGCACTGGAACAGGTTGCTCAGGGAGGCAGTTGAGGCCCCATCCCTGGAGACATTCAAGGTGAGGCTTGATGAGGCTCTGAGCAACCTGCTCTAGTTGAGGATGTCCCTGCCAACCCAAACCAGTCTATGATTCTTCTCTATGATTCTATGCTGGGGGGTGAGATGTGGTAGAGGAACCACCTAGCGCAGGTGATCTGCCAAACCTTCGGGGCCAGGGATCTGTTGCACAGCTACCTTCTGTTCCTTCACCTCGCAAATGCAATGCATGGAAACTGCCGGAGTAGAGTTAATCTCACTCATCCAACCCACTGACCAATTCACACAGTGCTCTTCCCAACTCTCTCACCCTTGCAGAGGTTTCCAAGACTGTCACTAGAAGGACAGACTTGTTAGGCGCACCATTGAGACAGACATGACCCATCACCACAATCCACCAAGCCTTAATGACATCCCCTTACTCGGCACATTTCCCCATTTGTTTCACATGAAGCATCAATGCCCGGCCTCACCAAAAAACCCAGAGGTTTAGAGGGTGGGTGTGTGTGAGTGTGTGTTAAGGAACCTCCATTCTACATCTCAGACTAATGAATCCATTCTGCTTGTTCAAGGAGCTTTGCTGAGCTGCAAGGAGCAAGTCATATGCTACAGATGGCACGCTGGAGTTCAGCACCATCCCCTGGCGCAGCCGTGCCAGGTAAGGCTGAGGAGCCTCTCAATTCAAGCTGGCAACCAAGCACACTACGCGAACACGGCGCCTCTGGGAAACAAGGAAGTAACATTTTTAGGCAATGCTAGAGTAGGGCCAAAACACGCCGAGCTGGCATCAGTCTTAGAATGCAAACTGTTTTCCCTGTTATCCATCTTGCCTCACGTCCAAGAGCCCAGGAAGGATCAGGCTAGAAGTACGCTAGTTTTGCGCCTGATGGATCGTGCAAATAGGGCACTACTATTGACTTACAGGGTGCCAACACGTACCCAAGTGCAGCTGAGTGATTTTCACCTAAACACCAGGAGGAAAGTTTAGCTTCCCGAAGTTAACTCTAGGAAACTAGACCATAGATCTGATTTGTGTGCACCAGGCTCCTGCCTGATGGAACGTAGGATCAGCTTTGTGCGACAAGGAAGAGTTATAACAGATGATGAATAGATAATAGGGTGTAAGGGCTCTGAAGAGGTCACCTGCGCCATCTCCTTGCCCTAAACCAGGAGCCATAAACCATCTCCACGCTTCGCCACGTGCACGCTTTTATATTTGTGGAGCGCCCAGCACAAAAGAGCCCCGTGCTGATGGACACTTTGATGATTTAAGTGGTAAATAACAGATAGGTGCTATTTATGTGGAAATTATTCCTGTTGGGACAGAGACATGAAAGCAACATTTTCTCCTGTGCCTCTGCCTGCCTCACCTGCACTCTGGCTGCTCATCCATCTCCCAGGATTGCCTGGAACATTGCACATGTAGGAGCATTTTCAAACAGCTCACATTTTCTTTAAAAAGTCAACCTGTTCAGTAATGGCTCATCCTGCTCCTCCCAGCCCCTGCTCCACGCTCCCTGGGGGCCAAGAGGGGAGAAGATTCAGCCTGTGCTGGAAAACAGCTTTATGTACATTAAAATACCACTACTCGGCGAGGCGATGCCATCGCAACCTACCAAGCCAGAAATAGCAGCTTTGTCCCGGTGGAATAGAAAGGACAAATTTCCAGCCTCCCAGAAGGGCTCAAGGTATGCAGGTGCACTTAAGTCCTGCTGTAAAAGAATCTGTAACAGCAGAAATATTACAGGGAGGAGGGAACGATATTGTTTCGGGTCATTGTATTGTAGATAATGTCCTTGCATACCCGCACAATGAACCTCCAGCACAAAGATTAAAATGAAAGCATTTTAGAGAGACGAGAGGAAAAAAATCCTACATCTATCACTCTCCAAAACACTCAAAGAACTTTATGAAGCATTTAGTGATGTCAAGGACCTCTGAGTAGGGAATAAAGAAATACTTCCCTGCAATCAGCCATTGCCTTAAAATGACAAATAAAGACCCCCCCATTTTTTTTTACATAATTCTCTTTCCTATGTTAAGCAAAATAAATATTGTCATTTTTAAACAAAAACATTATTCCGTCCATCAGGCTACAGGATTCCTGGCTTTGCCACCAGACTGGTCATCTCCCATCACCCTGAGACACAAATGTTTTGGAGCATAAACCAAAGCAAGTCCTCAATTTACCCTCTTCCCTGTTACTTTTCAGTCTGTTTGATCCCCCAGGAAAGCGCTTGCGGAGCAGCAGCTGCCTCCAGCCCCATGACAGGCGACAGATCAGGACTGCCAAGGATTGTCACCCATCACGGGTCTTCACACACCAAGTCGTTGAGATTTTTGAGATCTACGTGGCTACAGGAGCACCAGCCAGGGCCGCAGAGGGATGGCAGCATGTGGCTATATCACCCTGTAAGAAGCCTTTGCTGTTATTTGCCCCAGGAAACCTGGAGGGGACAGGGTTCCTTCAACACCACAGCAACCAAGCTAAAGCAAAACCAGCCAGATTTGTGGCCGAAAGCAGCCAAAAGAGCCCCAGGAGTTAAACCCAAGAGTTACTAACTCCAGATATCATCTGCCTCTTGGTGCTGTCGCAGCAGCAAACGATTTTGCATTTTGCTGGCAAGATGAGAGTCTTGGAGAAGCCGAGTAGAAAGGAAAAAGTATTTTGCCAAGCAGAAACCGCTCTTGGATGGCTTTCAGTGACCTTCGCGGTCCTCCCCGAGATCCGCAGGTGCGCGCAGGCAGATGCGCTCGCCGCCGCTCCGCACGCAGCCGGGGGTGCTATTTTGGCAGCCCCCGGATCCGAGCCGATGGCAAACGCGCTGGATGCGAGAGGACCGCGCTCAGCGGCGCTCCTGCAAAACACGAGCTCGGTGCAGCGGCGGCGGCAGCAAGAGCCGAATTCCCATTTAAATAAAATGCCAAAAGGCAGTCAGCGAAAGTGACATTTATGGTGTTACTACAAATGCATTCAGTGGGAAGCTGAGTAGCAGGAGCAGGTTGGGGGGGGAAAAAAACAAGCTGTAGTGAAAACTGCCATCTGTATATTGTGCCCCATTTTTAATATTCTGTATTCTCATAAAAAGTGTTGTTTCTGTCACTATTCAATCTCCCAAACTCACATGGAACACTGTTAAAAGTCAGCAGTGTGTGAAATGGTATTTTAAAATAAATGAAACCCGCTCGCAAAGCTGCGGAGGAATATTGCAATGCCAGGGTGCTGACAGACAGGCATTGAAAAGTAACAACCGTTATCATCTTAAAGCAAAGCGGATTAAATAAAAACCCACAGCTAGTGGTGCATTACCAAGTCTGATATTGACACAGCTGCCGTGGTGGTTATTTTTCATTGTCTCATCAAGACAAAGCATCATGGGATATCAATCTTCCCTCTGTCAGGCCATGCCTGGTGTAAAGTTTTTCGTTTACATTTTCATTATATCCCTTTTATCTCAGCTGCCAGAAAAAAAAAAAAAAAATCTATGTATTTTACACACATATATATATAAGAGATATACATATATATGCATATGTGCCAAGTATGCACACATGGATATGTTTTGGGGAATCACAGAATCAGTTAAGTTGGAAAAGACCCTTAAGATCATCAAGACCAACTATTCACCCTACTCTACCAAGTCCACCATTAAGCCACGCCACCAAGTACCGCATCTACATGGTGTTTAAACACCTCCAGGGATGGGGACTCACCCACCTCCCTGGGTGGTCTGTTCCAAAGCCTGAATGCCGGCACTAGTTGATTTTTGGTGTGTTTCCAAGCCACAGCCTCTGGCCATGAGGTTGCTCCTTCTCCCAAGCCAAAGCCAACCCCTCCTGTCCATGCTGGGTGGGTTGCAAGGAGTGGTTCAGGTCCCCCCCAGCCAAGGCTGGTGATGGTGAGCTGGTGAAGGGCTGATCCCTCAAGAGCTCTATAGCCAAGACACAGCTGCCAGCGCCTTCTAAACAGGTCCCTTTCCATAACTAGATTTCACTGGACACACCAGTAAGTCTCTTCTGCTATCTAGCACAGTTTGGTGTGCAGAGAGGAGGAGGAAAACAAAGCAGAGCTCATAATTCTCCACGGGGAGCCCCGGCTGTCTCATCAATACTCGCAGCCGTTACATTTCTTCCTTTGCAGCTCTGCAGGCTGATCCCTGCATCCCATCAGTGCACACACTGCTGTCCTTGACACACCTTTAACTTCCCTGGCCCTGCAGTACCAGCAAAGCTGGTAAAAAAAAAAAAAGCTGGGTTTAGGAGGCTCAGAGGCAAGCGTTGGTAGGGCAGAAACCTCTTCTCAGTTAATGCCCGCTCCCACACCCAGCCTCTGTACCTCAGCCTGTGCTCTCACTCCCACTAACAACTCTGCTGCTCCAAGGCATGAGACAGAACCAGCTGTTTGCAGCTGGCCGAAGCATCCCCTAGAGCAACAAGAATGGCAGCAGAAAGAAACAGTTCCTTTCTTCACTCTTAAGAGAGCCTCTTCCTCCCAATCGGTAGTGAAATGCCTGCTACAGCTGCTCTTCCGTGCTTGTTATTTAATTAAATGCAGCCTCACCTCCAACACTTATTGCTCTTGTGTCTCCTCAGAGGCAGCTCAGCGCTGCCTGTTCCAGCATTTCAGTCCTTTAAGAGTGGGAACTCTGGGAAATGTAGTTCGCGGTGGGGAAAAACGAAGCTAAAGCAGCCACAGAGGTGCTGATGGTGCCCTGAGAGAGCTACAAAAGGGATAGGAAAAACTGTGAAACAAGACTCCTTGGAAAGGGGCTGCAAAGGAGCAAGCACCTAAGCGATCAGCCGCCAAAACTCGCTGCCTGGCTCCCGATGAGCTGTCTGTAGGTTGACTGTGTAAAACCAGTACCTCCCTGCCTCTCCTTAACCCCCAAGTTGAGTAACTACCCAAATCCTGCACAATGCCGGGCATGCCTGGGTTTACACCAGTCCACGCGTGCTCTGTTTGTAGCCCACCACTCTGAGTAACAGGAGTAAAACCCTGACCGCACCCTGCTCTCTGCGGCGGCCCAGGGTGTTTTCCCCCATCCACGGGGGTTTTACCTCCAGGACACTCATCAGCATCACTGGTGCTTACCTCAAGGCCGAGCCTTTGCCGCTGTTCTGCGGCTGAGCTGCCTCAGGAGCGGGACTGACTGGTTCTAACACAGCACTTCAGATACTCCGCCACCCCCTGTGCTTCACTCAGGCTCCAGGGATCTTCACACACGTGGGAAGACAAATGTTCCCTATGGCAGAGCAAGTGCTCGCTAAAACCAAGAAATCCCTGCATGAAAAACACAGGGCGATGTAAAGCAATTCACCCTCCTACCTTCTCCCTGTCTCAGTTTCCCCAGCGTTGTAGGGAATGTCTTTGAGCACTCCACAGACCCTCTCTCCTGCTGCATCTTCCAGGCTGTCTACGCCATTCTCCCACCCTGTAAATCCAAATCGCCCTGCCAGAAACTTCCATCCCTCTGAAGGGTCTCTACAACCCTGAGTTTCGTGTCCCTTATCCTGCTGCTAAGGTCATTCCCTCTCCACCCCAGAAACATTTTCTTCTTCCATGGTGTTCCCATTTAAAGAGATGCTCATTACCCGCTGCAAAAGGCAGACACCTGGAAGCCGTGGCAGTTCAGGGATGCCCCAGCCCTCACTTCATCCCTCCAAGATCATCTGCTTTCCTGCTCACTTGCACCCAGGCTGAATTTAACCCCTAGGTCCTGCCCTATCAGCCTGCAGCCCCAGACCAACGGCGGTTCCACCTTCTCGGCCCCGCTCGGCATAGCAAAGGGTTACAGCAGCTCTTCCAGCAGCGTTTTCCTCTCTCTCTCCCTCTCTGCAAGCAGCAGCAATTGCCATTCTGCATCCTTAATAGCGGCGTAATCAAAAGTTATGATGCATTTTTCAGTAATCACAAGAAATGATCCCCACTTAGCGTTAAGTAAAGCAAATTTGCCACTGGAAGGATGGAGGAAAAAAAAAAAAGAGAAGAAGAAGAAGAAGAAAAAAAAAGAAGAAGTCAAAACAATTTCAATTTTCATTTGAAACGAATGAGTCAGAGTCAATTTGGTAAAGCAGTTAACAGCAGCTGTGCTCCCCTTCCCAGCCCCTTAACAGGTACAATTTGCTTTTAACAAACAACCTCACGGAGGTCTCTGGCACTGTGTTAACATCGTGGCATTCAACCTCTCTTGCTGTTGTGTATTTAAATTGGGTAATAGAGTCAGGCAGAGGAGATCCACCATGAATCTTAAGAAGTGCAATTTGACAGTGTCTTTAAAAAAAAAAAAAAANAGAATATAAAAAAAAAAAAAAAAAAAAAAAAAAAAAAAAAAAGGGGGGGTGGGGAGCCTTTATAAAAAATAATAATGAGTTGGAGAGCAGGCTTTGCTGGGTTATTTCCAAGCAGCACATTAAGAACAACAGAAGTCCTAGAAAGCCCAAATACAGTGGAGAGACCCCAGCAAGCCTGGGGGCCCTGCAAAGAGCTCTGCAAAACAAGTCAAGACATCTGACAGCCAAAACACCCTCACAGCCCGAGTGCACCTGGGATGCTTCACCCCACACCAACGGTGCATCAGGAGAGGAAAAAACAACCAAAAAAAAGGAAGTAAAAAAGAAAAAAAGCAGCACCAGCAGCCCCCTCACGCTCTTGCTAAAGTTGCCCCAACCCCTCAGGGCATCCCAGGCCATCCCATGGGCTTAGTGAGAGGTCTAACCCTGGGCTGGGTGGAAAAGCAAAGATGTGCAATGAGCTTCCAGCCACCTCTTCTTCTCCTTCCTGATCCCAGAGCATCTCTGTCCTTCCCTCACCCCAAGGACAGGCCCTTGCTAATGCCCTCATCTCATCTGGCTTTTGGTTCAGGCAGTCATCTTCTCTCGTTCATTTGTTCTTTGAAGAAATCTCATTTCATTACCTTCCAGGCTCCTCAGCTTGGTGGGGAATTACAGGAGGTCAATGAAAAATTCATGTTCTCCGTCAGTAATTGGCATTTTTGTTTCCTTTTTCTTTCTTTTCCTTTTTCTTTCTTTTTTTTTTTCTTTTTTTTTTTTTTAAGAGGAAGGAAGGCAAAAGAAAAGGATGTGAATGGGGCAGACAGCAGGGGGAGTGGGTATCTTCTGCCAGTTATTAAGATAAAGTCTCTCATATTGCTCCTGTCCAGTGTGCTCTGGTGCTCGCTCTAAGCAAGCCCTGCAATCCTGCATATTGAAATTTGAAAGCCTTCCTGGTACTTTTATGAGAGGGACAAGTAATGAAAGCAGACTGGACATCCGCAATTATTCCAGCGTAATCCTCTGGAAATGAAGTCAAGCCAATCACCCGGAGTTCTGCTTTCTCCTCATTTTTTAGACTTCAAGTAAGTGCTTCCCAAATTCCAGCTGAAGTTACTGTTACAATCAATAGCGTGCGGGCTCTCAGAGTAAGGCTCAGTTAATACGATGCAAGCAAGTGCTCCCCTATTGATCTCAGGCTGGTCTGAAAGCTCCAGCAGTGGCACAAAACTCCTACCATGAGCAAGAAAGACAAATGCGAAACGAGGAGCTGCCAGGCAGCGAAAAGGAGCAGCAGCAAACCTCTTTTTCAGGGATACCCAAGAAAACGAGAAACCCCTGAAAATACAGGAAGTTCTCCAAAAACCCACAAGTCTGCGTGGTTCTGATGCGCTCTTGTCTGTGGATCCACCATCAGAGAGCATGAGAAGCAGGATTTCACCCTACCAAGGCGTGAAAAGAAACTCTGGCCAGGCCAGCTTCAAGGTCCCGCCCCGCAGAGCTGCGGACGGGCGATGCTTCTTCCTCCATCTCTGCCTCGTGTGAGCAGCGAGCACGCTGTCAGCCACGAAACAGATTGCTACATACGGCACGACCAAGGCTTGCGATGATTAGATCTATTAATACAGCGCATCTGATTCACCTCCAAGGCCCCGACGCTCGGTGACAAATAGGGACGGGCTTCCCTGCTTTGCTGAGCGGGGCCTTGCGATAAGGACCTCCTCGGAGCCTGGCTGGGCAGGACCAGCAGAGAACCCAGGAGAGCAGCATCCCCCAGGAGCTGGTGAGTGCTGTAGGAAGAGCCCCAGTAAGGATGGCAGATTGACAGCGCTGGGAGCTGTCAATCACAGAGGGTAGCCCCAGAGCTCATGTCTTCTCACTTTGAGGATCATAGACTGGTTTGGGTTGGAAAGGACCTCTAAAGGTCATCTAGTCCAGCCCCCCTGCAGGGACATCCTCCGCTAGAGCAGGTTGCTCAGAGCTTTGTCGAGCCTCACCTTGAATGTCTCCAGGGGTGGGGTCTCAACTCCCTCCCTGGGCAACCTGTAAAGAGATTCATGTTTCTGGTCCTTCCTGCACTCTCCTCCAGCCAGAATTGTTCCCAGTCCCACCAGACAGATTGCTCTGGTGACACAGTCCTTGCTACCCGAGGCCATCAAAGGTCCTTCCAAGTCCAGACACATCCACTGACTGCCACTTGGGATCTGCGTTTCCCTGAGGTCAGAGGAGGATCTGCTTCTCTAGGCTTGCCACCTCCTCCAGAATCACCTCTCTCCACCCACGGCCCCCAGCAAGAGCAGCCAGCCACTGCAGCACAGCAAGGGAGGACGAGTCAGCAATTCCCTCAGACACCGACTTCCCCTGAGCTTCTCTGACCCCACACCAAGGCCCAGGTCCTCCTGATACCACAGCGTGCCCCACAGCAGTTTCCTCAGAGCATCACCCTGTGTTCCTCTACACAACACCCTCTTGCACTTCCTAAGCAACCTCCCTCCAGCTGCCCTTTGGCCACCACCTCACACTCTTAAAACAAAACCGGAGAGATCACAATTTTAGCACCTCCGCCAAAAGATGTGAAGCATTTCACGGCAAAGTGCAACTCGACCCGTTCCCTCTCACAACCTGCTGGTGTGACTTGTAGAAATCCGACAGGCCCCACCGCCTCGAGGGCTGATTTACATCGGATGAAGCTTTCATGCCATAACCTGCATCCCCCACCCTGTACCTTGCCCTGCAGAGCTTGTGCTCCCCCCTGCCATGCCCGTGCCTGGGAGAGAAAAGCCAGACAGCTATTGCTGCAGCAGCCCTGACATCATCTGCTTATCAGGCAGGGTGACGTCTCCTCGTCAGCAGCTGCAGCCCAGCGTCTGCCTCTGTGGGCAGGCATGCAGGCAAGTTCAAGGTGGACACTTAGCACATTTACTACCTGCTTATTAGATACCAGGCTGATGAATCGGCTGGGTGATGGCTCCCGCCAGCTCCCAGCGCTCACCCGGGCTTTCTAATTCCATTTTGCAAAGGCTGGGCTGAGGCAAAATCGTTTCCGAGAGGAGGGAAGGAGTGGTTGTTTTTCTCAACCTGACCCTTCGCCGAGTCTCAGCAGGACCTTTACTCGATGCGCTCCATCTTTCCTCCTGATGGTGAGCGCAAAGGGAACTGGCTGCTCCAGTTGCTGCAGTTGCCTGTGGCTGTACGGGGTGGGCATTTCTGGCGCTCCCACCAAGGTTCTGTGGAGGGAAGCACTTGGCTAGAGGAGCACAGCACCGGCTACACCTCCTGCCCACCCCAGCATCGCTGTGCCGCTGCGGCGACACAGCTCCTCGCCAGCCCTCCCTCAGCACCAAGAGGAAACAGCCAGTTTGCTGGATCTCCAGACCCGGAACATCCCACCACAGGACAGGTTTTGAAGAAAACCCCTGCTTGCTGTCTCCTGAAGGTGTCACAGAGGCCACAGAGCAGCTTCGTCCCACACAAAAGGACTCGTGCCAACCAAAGGACTCTGCAATGCACCACCACATCCATGAGTCTCCCAGCAGAAAAGCAGCAGATGGGGACAGGTATCACGAGGTTAAAGAGTCAGTAGATGGTGTAAAGACTTTTCTGGGAACGGATACAGGCCTGAAAGACCTTCCACAAGACTGGAACCCAGAAAAGAGATGCTTTTGCAAAGCAAAATGACCAGGAGATAAGGAAGTTGGTCACTGTTTCACAGGACCACTGCTCCGCTCTTCTGAAGGCAGGAGTGAGAGCCGCAGTCAAACATTTTTGGGTGCCTCTCCCTAAGGCACTGCTGCTCATTTTGTGATGATTTCTTCCGTATTCCTCAGTCCTGTAGAAACCTGCTCCACTAGCCTTTATCCCTCCCGCAGGCCAGACTCAAAACCACATGGAGGGGCGAAGAGTTCAAGAATGCAGCTTCATTATCCCCTGAGGAGTCCCTCCCAGACTTCGGTGATTTTTCACCTTCTTGGGCTTTTTCTGCTCCTTTTTTGAGCCTGATCCAGGTAGAAATGACCACGCTTTGCTAACTAGAGGTGCTTCATCACACAGTCACCTCCACTCTCATGCTGCCTTTTCACCAGCAGCACCAACTAAGGGCAAGAAGCACCACCACACTGCAACACTACAAACACTGCAAAGAGAGAACAGAAGACCAAGCAACTCCTCACTTGAGGGAGACTGGTTGTGAAGGTAGGCTGAGCGCCTCTGAGGTTGGCAAGTGTCAATTCTTGGTGGCCAAGTTGCATAGATTCAGAGATTCATGCAATGGTAGAGGCTGGAAGGGCCCTCAAGAGATCATCNACCCTGCTCTCCAGTAGAGACAGACGAACGGTCCCGCAACACCAGAGGCCTTTCACCTGCCAAGGTCCAGCTCGCTCTGTCTGCTCCCCACCACACCTTGCAAATATTCACGCGTAAACAGACAGGGCTGAGGACCCTCATTCATACGGAGCTGAGCAGCTTGCTACGGAGTTTGCTAGCTCTCGATGCTGCTCCCCAGGAGATGAACACCTGCCCCCCTTAGGGATGGACTCAGCACTCAAAGTTTCCCTCCTCCTCTGTCGCTGGAGGGCCCTCGGCCCCAGCCTGGGGGAGGGCTGCACATGATACACATCCCCGCTGAATTGTTACACGGTTCTGCTGCGTCCCTCAGACAGAGGACTTTGCTACCAGCGAGCGGGAGAGAAGCTGCCATCTGGGACCGCATGTGCTTTCCAGCCAGATGGCTGCCTATTCTCGGCGTGTTTTATTTCGAGCAATGGTTCATACGGCAACAGCGCTAGTGTGAAAATGGGATGTGACAAGATGTGTATTGCTTACACCTTCTGTAAAGTTCAGATAAAACCAAGATGTACAGAAGGTAAAAATCGATATAATTAGGTAATTAAGAGAAGCGAAAGTCCCCTGATTTAATGCTGCATTGTGTTCGTGTCTATTACAGATTGTGTATATACGTGCGATAGGGAACATACATATGCATGTTTCCACATTTATGAATGTACGCAATGCAAAATGAACAAAAAATAATGAATGTATATATTTATCCATTCAAATAAACACAGCTACCTGCTCCAGACAGCGTCTCAGACAGATTTCTGACAGTCACTCACTGTTTCAGCCTTTAGACTGAAGCTTGAATGCTCCGCGGGGCAGGAAATTCCCTGTTCTATCCGAGCGGGACACAGTGCAGGGTCCTGATCCTGCCCAGCTTCCCTGGACATTATATCCTGTGTTCTGTAACGCTGAACAACTTGCTACTACCCCTTCTACACGTAGAAGAGCAGCATCACACACAAGCTCGTTCTTTAGAAGCAGGACAAGCAGTCATGTTAGGATCATTGCACTGCTTTCTGCAGAGGTGAAAACTCAGCCCTGCTACTCTGAACAGCACGAGGAACCACATCCGCAGAGAGCTTGAAGCGTGCCCCTTGGACTTTGAAATGGTGAAACCTGGCTACAAACCTCATGTCCAAGTTCTTCTGTAGTTCAGCAGGATGTTAAAGGCCACACATGCAGTGCTAGCTAGAAGTGGGCTTCTCTTGCACGTGGAGGCACTCTACAGCTCAGCTGCGCACAGGTCTTCGGACTCGAAAGAAGGGAAAAGATCGCAAAGAAAAAAAGGATTCAGAGCAAAAGTACCTGTCCTCTGGCTGTCCAAAGAGCCAGTGCAGATGCAATAAGGTTTTGGAAGAGGTGGCTGCTTGACTCGGGCATGTCTGAGGCTGCTCGGGCTTCCATGGTGCCCTCCTCCTTCAGTTGAGAGCAGCAGGGGTCCACCTCATTCTGATGTGGGACTAGAGGGAAGAGGAGCAAATGGGAGAAAGGTATTACTCAACCCACACCTCACCACACAGACCCCATCCAGCAAAGCCGTGTGCTCACGGGCTCACAATGCATCTCTTAAGGGGCTTGATACACACAGAGATGGCCTCTGAAACAGCACCGAGGATCTGCTCCTATAATCAAATGTTTGTTAATGGGCTAGTGCAGAGCAGCAGCGTTAGGAGACCCGAACGCAGTGTAGCATGCTGCAGTCACCAGCATTATAAAGGCCCTATCCCAGCAAGGTTATCCTCAGGCAGGCAAGAGAAAATATACAGATGTCCTATGATTAAAGTGCAGGACTGTGGCTCAGCAAGCATGGGGTGGCAGCTAACACAGGACACTCATGTACACGAGGCCCATTCTCGCAGATAGGCTTGGGGGATGCAGAAGAGAGAAAATTCACCTCAGAAGCAAGAGAGGAGCCAAACTGTGGTCAAACTATTCACTACAGGCAGGGATCCAAGCCTGACCAGACAGGCAAGTGAGAAACTGCCACCTCCAACCCCCCTACGGCTCCAACTCTGACTCAGCAAATGATTTTTTTGCACTTTTAGGGCCCAAAGTAGAGCAAAAAGGACATTGCGTAGAACCCCGAGCACGCTTGAGAAGCTTTGGCGATGGCTAACTCTGTCTTTTTGTCACTTTGCAGCTCCCTGGGTGTCACTCAAACTGGAAACCTTCCGTCCAGTTCCCATTAGGTGTAGAGGCGCTTTCACACTTCTGCCGAGCCAGGTACTTTCTGTACTGCTGATGGTTAATTACTTGACGCTGAATCAGACTGCTCAGCAGGGAGGTGGGGCAAACGGTGTTATCTGAGCAAGTCATGGAGCACAGTGGCGGGGAAGAAAACATCTCGGCAGCCGGGCGGGTGGGCACACGCGTACCAGATTCGCGAGGCATAAATTCGGAGAGGAATATCAATAAATCTCTCAGCCTGGCCACTGGGGTGGGAGTTTCTTTTCCCCCTCCCTGCAACAGGGAAATTCTGCTCTTTCCGTGGGGGGTGGGAAGCGGCTCAGGGCTGCATTGAAATGTAAATTCACTCAAATTATTAAGCACAAGAGAGCAGCTCCTGCCAGCCCTTTGTTCCGCAGTCAGAATGTGTAATCTAGAAGAATAAATATAGTCAGATATCAGCTAAACAAAGAGACCTGGGGCCATGCATATTCAGCGACCCTCTCCCCCAGGACATCCCTTCCCCCTTTATCAGAGAGGCTCTCTCTGCAGTCAACAATTGTAGATCAAAATGCCCTCATTAACCAGGGCTGAGATGAAAACCTCTCGCTGTTTCATCCTGAGGGTGGGGTCCTTTATTTCTCTCGAGGAGCAGAGATCTCCTAACCCTGCGGTTTTCTCCTCTGCCCCTCTTCTATCCTGGGAGGACAGGATAGTGGTGCCTCTGAAGCCCGCTGGTGCTACACTCCCATCAGACCAGTGGGGCAGCTACAGAACAAAGTCCCAGGGTCCTGCAGCTACTGTGGCTCCCAGAACTGTCCTACACTTTGCTGCCGTGTCCATCTCTGTGCTAGCAAAGGGAACACCCTTGGGAGAGGGCAGACACGCTACAGGTCCATGCAGGCTGCCCTAAAGAGGGCAGAAGCCACCAAATACATCCCGTCTGACACTTAGAATGTTCTAAGGTGGAAGGGACCTTTCAAGGTCATCTAGTCCAACCCTCCTGTACTACAGCAGGTTGCTCAGAGCCTTGGCCAACCTGACCTTGAGAGTTTCCAGGAACGGGGCATCAATCACCCCTCTGGGCAACCTGTGCCAGTATCTCACCAACCTCAGCACAAAAAATTTCTGCCTTCTATCTAGTTTAAATCTCCCCTCTTTAAACTAAAAGACATCATCCCTTGTCCTGCAGCAACAGGCTCTGCTAAAAAGATTGTCTCCATCTTTCCTGTAGGTCCCTCTTAAGTACTGAAAGGCCCCCAGAAGGTCTCCCAGGAGCCTTCTCCAGGCTGAACAATCACAACTCTCTCAGCCTTTCTCCACAGGAGAAATCCACTTCACAGGAGTAATCCACTTCACAGAAAGGATTACCTGCACAGAGCCTGACAATCTCCCAGACACGCTTAGATAACATCACCCAGAGCAACTTGCAGCAAAGGAAGCTGAAGCCACCCTAAAGGCTCCAGGTCCAACAGGCTTGGCAGAGCTCACACTCCATGCTGTGATAGAATCACAGAACTGTCAGGGTTGGAAGGGACCTCAAAG
>WEIS01082769.1:22581-40092 GCA_013389965.1 Todus mexicanus
CTCTCAAGCCAGTCCCTGCCCAGCCTGTATCGGTGCTTGGGATTGCCCCGATCCAGCTCCAGGACCTTGTACTTGGTCTTGTTGAACTTCACAAGGTTGGCGTGGGCCCACCTCTCCAGCCTGTCAAAGTCCCTCTGGATGGCATCCCTTCCCTCCAGCGTGTCAGCCTCACCACACAGCTCGGGATCATCAGCAAACTTGCTGAGGGTGCGCTCAGTGCCACTGGCCATGTCATCAACATGGTGACTGAGGACGTCTCTACGACCTCCACTCTCGGGTCATACGGCGATCACATGAAGTTATGCTGGTAAGTGGGTGGAAAAGACAGGTCCAGCTCCTCAAAGCCATCCCAGCAGCAGAGACGAAGAATATCAAGCAGGCAGCCAAGGATTGCACCCGCCCCAAAGCACAAGGAAAGGTGGCTGGAGGCAAAGTAAGCACCAGGAGAGGAGGAGAGAGTGCTCTCCCCACCCCTGGCTGGGGTCATTACCTGAACACAGCTTCTCCATCTCCTGTACTGTCAGTCTCACCCCCTCTCAATACCACTAAAACTGCTGCAAGATTTAAAGATGAGGGAGAGAAAGAAGAAAAAGGAAAAAAAAAACCCCAACCAACCAACAAACAAAATAAAAATCAATTTGGCTCTTTTGGAGTTGTATGAATATAATAAACTCTGAGTGTCCTGCTTCTGGATGCACTTTGCGCTTCCAATAACTCAGCAACATATTCATTAAACAAAGAGAGGTAAGAGCAGCAAGCCATTAAAAATAAAGCGCTAGGAGAGGGAAGGCCGCGCAGGCTGTAAATATCTTTGACTCTTTTTCAACCTCCATTTTCTTTTTCCCTGCTCATTCACTAATTGACCTCTGGATCCTGCTTCTCAGAAATGTTTCCATCACTGCACTTTGTCCTTCAACAAAGGCTCTCAGGCACTCTCTAAATGCAGAATGAGCTCATACTGGAGACCTCCAAAGCAGGAGGAAGGGTCCATCTCACTCATTACCCTAGTGCTGGGATGCAACACGACCTGCATTGGGCTACAAAAACCACAGAATCAAAGATCTGGTGTTCCAGGTAAAAAACAAATGCTTCCAGTTTTAATCTGTTTATGTACCGTGCACAGCCCCTCTACGCATATGGAAGAAATGCCCACCTGGTATTTCAGCTTCATTGCATAAAGTTTACCCATAGCTGCAGAGACAGACGTCTTTCTCGCCCAGATAGAGGCGTTCTGGCCACAGGGTTCTGCTCCCTACCCCAATCCAGGCAGGACTTAACTCCCGGTGGCAGGCACCAGGGCCTCACATGCCCATCTCTGCTGAGGACCGGCTCCCATTAGCACTGTGTGCCATCTGGGAAGGAGGATGCCCAGCTCCGTGACAGCCCATGGATTTCAGCACTACTCTACAAATCGTGAAAAGGCTGAGCCTATCATGTGTAGACCCTTCTCTAACTCCAGGATCACCAATTTCCCAGTGTGGCTTCCAGGAGGTGATACCTGACCCAGCATCTGAAATCACAGAACGGCTTAGGTTGGAAGGGACCTTAGAGATCATCTAATCCAACCTCCCTGGTTGGCAGGAACACCTCTAAACTAGACTAAGTTGCTCAAGGCCTCATCCAACCTGGCTTGAAATCTGTCTTATCTTGCCCAGTCTGAAGGGCTGTCCCTAGTGTCAGTTGGTTTAACTCCCAAATTAAATATTACTTCTCACAACAGGTATTCTGAAGACAGTACCTGGCTTGGTCACCACCCTGGGAAGGTCTCCCTGCGACAGTTGGGATAGATCTCATGCTGACATGGAGGGAAGCGATTACTCAGCGAGAGGCTCAACTCCATCACTTCAGCATCTGGGTCTTCTTTGGAGCTCATCATCCTCTATGCAGTCTCATTTCTTCGCAAGTTTTAGAAGCATCTCAGAGCATCACCCAATATGACGACAAAACAGCAAGCGAGGCTTCCTTCATGCTTCCTCTGATTAGGAACAATGCTTGCTGAGGAAGGCAGTCGTCGGTTTGGTAAGGACGCGGGATTTTTTCAGCCCCAAAGCAGAAGCGATGAGATTCCTTCATTCCTTGCCTGCAGGCACTCAAAATGCCACGTTGCCTCCTTTCCATGGGATTTAAAAAGAGCAGCCTTCTCATGTTCTTAATCCCTCCCAAAGCTCACAGCATATGGCAGTTTTGAAAGAAATTGGGTTAAGACCATAAAGGCTGTTAGAGGAGTTTTGCTAAGTACCGGCTCTGCAAGAGAGAAGCCGCGAGAAAGGGACAGCCTGGGCATGTCACGGACCTTATGGGCCTTGGAGAACAGAAAGAAGGGCCTGGAGCTCCCCATCAGCTGCCCTTCTGACTAGTCACCTGCACCCAGCCCCTGCTAATGCTGAGCTGCAGAGCAAAGATCAGACAAGCTCGTCTCCCTGTTTTTCCTGGGAGGACTACACGTCCAGTGCAAGGAGGGAGGAAGGATGGTGCATCCCTGGAGGTCCTTATCTCCCACACAGCCCAGGGTTGATGGGGAAACTATTCGTGGAACCTTTGGCCTCAGGCACACAACAGGACATCGGTCACTTCAGCTCAGTTCAGTCTGAAGAAGGAGAAAAACCTTAAAAGCAGAGATGTCCAAAGCCATCCTTGCAGATGTCAAGGAACTGCTCAGAGCCAGCCAGCACCCATCCATGTATCGGGCAGGTGATTGACACTACAGTTCTTAAGGGCTAAATGCACAGTTTAAAGAGCCACTTCTGACTATCGGCACGCTAGGCAGAGATCACAGAATCAGTCCTGAAGAGCAGCAGAATGTGATTCATCTACCAGTGCCCTTACTGGGACAGCAGAAGGGAGGGGGACTGGCCACAGCCAGCAGCTTTCACTCCGTGAGCCTGATTTTAACTACAAATCAGTTAGAGAAAAGTGCCACCTTCTTTCCCTAATAACTACGGTTATTCTCTCACTGTGATTTTACACCAGTGTAGCTCAACTGGATGTAAACCAGAAGGAAAAAAGAGAGAACAGAAGCTGGCTTCACCTACTTACACTTTACCCCCTAAACAAAACCACCTGTGATCAGGAATCTCCTTTTTCATCTACTCATATGCTGGTACTGGGAGATCTTTTCAGAACAGCACAGTACTTGGGCAGTTTCACACAAGATTTTGCCCAGGGAAGCTGTGGATGCCCCATCCCTGGAAGTGTCTAAGGTCAGGTTGGACAGGGTTTGGAGCAACCTGGTCTACTGGGAGGTGTCCCCGCCCATGGCAGGGGAGTTAGAACGAGATGAGCTTTAAGGTCCCTTCCAACCCAAACCATTCTATGATTCTATGAAGGTTTCTTGCACTTTATTTTCTAGGGTATCCCAAAAGTTAATCAAATGCTACTTATCCCCAGGCACCCTCTGATCCATACACAGGTAGATGAACTCACTCACCGATTTGACACAAAACCATTAGAGAGGGGAAAAAAAGAATAATAACTCAAGGCCTCTCAGTTTGGCTCATCAGCGAATATTAATTTCTATTGTCATACAGTTGACTTGTAAATCAACTGGATCATTAACTCAGACCTTTTGCGCAGTATCATTACAGGATGTTGCAAGTTATTTAGACACCACAGCGTTTCCTACACTCCCACTGCTTTGTACGCAGAGTTCTGCTCCTAAGGAAAGAGAAGCACAACCCAAGCCCACCCAAAGACAGGCAACACTCAAGGTGAACACTGTACTGCTCCAACTAGCTTGGTTAGCTGCGTGGCGTTTGCCAAAACAACCCCAACCATGCTCATCTTTTGAGCCAAATAGTGCCTTCTGCCAGATGCCTTATTCTCCACAGGCACCGGAATAACAGGGCTAACGCAAGACTCGATTCTGCCAAAACGAAGATATCCACAATACGTTTACAGGTGTAGGTAAAAGCCTGAAGTTTTAACTCTGGATTTGTGGCTCCGCTGAGAACAGACCGTAGTGGTGGGGAGTGAATAGATCTATATCAATTTACGACATCAAAAGGCTCAGCTCTTGTCTGCTTCATATCTATTAATAATAAGTATTGACTATAATAAACCAATTGAGAACATACCGCTGGATCTCAGTCTGCTGTGAATACAGAACTAGCGGAGTGATGTGAAACACGGCGTGTTTGCTTCCCAGGCTGCAGGTGCCACCATGGACATCCCATCTTTTTAAGTCTGGGCATTCCTGACCATTCTTCTGAAGCAAGGCACAAGTGTCCATCGTCTTTTGCTGGAAGCTCTCATTCTCTTTTGCTCTAGAGAGAAGCAGCGAAGTTAAAAGCCAAGGTGTTTTCAAGCAGCGAGGAATGCTGACATAAGATGCTAATTCACCCGCGCAGCTTGCAACAAATTGTAACTTAGGGGATTTTAGGGAAATTCATCGAAGGAGCTGAGTGTTTTCTGCCAGCTCCCCTTGTCTGGGCATGGACTCGGTGCAGACATCCTCACAGCCAGGCCAGCATCAGCTGGGCTCAGTGCCTCAGCTCTACACCTCCGGTCAGAGGCCTGCCCAGGAGAGGATGATACCTCTCTGCAGGAGCGCACTTGTGCGTAGCGGCGCTACCTTAACCTCCACTACGGCCAGAAGAGGCTTGGTGAGCTTTAAAATGAGTTTCTCTGTAAGGCTGCTACTCAGACTAAGTTTTAATCAGGACCCACACAACCACCGCTTGTCCCCGTAACAAGGCATGCCTGACACGCTGCTCTTCCAGCCAAGTATGGCTGAGATGGACTCACCTGCAGAACCCAGGTACAAGGAGGTTTCTGAGCCTCACCGAATCTCCTACTCATGCACAGTGGGTTCAGTTCAGTTGTGCAATGAAGAATAGCCACGATAACCGTTAGAAAATACCGCGTGGCTCACTTAAACACAAACCCTCTTGTATGTGCTCTCCTTCTACAGCATCTCACATTCAGGATGACCTGTTACCCAAAGTACCCCTACTTCTGACCATTCTCTTTCCTCCAGACGTGCAGACAGAAGGGAGATCAAGCCAGCTACAAGTCCGTGCCCCTCTCACCCTTACCCCATCGCTGCCTTGGCCGCTACTCTGCTGCTCAGCACCGCATACGTTTCTCCTTTCACAGACAGCCACCAGGGCTGAAATAAGAGATGTCTGCCATGAATAAGGCCATGCTGGGGACCAGGAATAAATGAAATGGAGGAGCTGCAGGTTCAGGCTGAGGGGGATTTGCAGGACACATTGCTAGGTGTGCAGGGCAAGAATGAACAGTGGAGAAACAGAGCTCAGCCTCACTGTCCTACATTCTCCTCAAGCTACATCTATTCAGTCCCTCATTTGCAGAAGCCTGATGATGTGCTTTGGAGTGAACAGCCTTTTTGTAAGGGAAAAGAAGCCCAAGGTATCAGCGAGCAGGTTAAGAGCTGGACACAATGGAGAGAAGGTGGCTCGGGAGAAGCTGGGGGTCCTTCATTTCCAGTTAAACAGCGACCTCTGGTCTCGGCAAACTGAAACGCGCATCTTCTCAACAGCTCCGTTTAGGACAGACACCTTAAGATCGATCGTTTTGGTCTGTTTTATCTATGGGGAATAAGGACACATCTTTCACATGTGGGCAGCCACCGTGACCTTCAAATCCCATCAGAGGGAGCCGAGGGCTTCACAGCCCCAGTAGCTGTTAAAGCATCCTAGGATTTACCTTCTCCTACTTGGCTGATATTTAACCAGATGCCAAGAGAGACAAGGACACCTGGTTTGTAAATGGATTGTTTTCAGCGCACCCCAAGAGGGAGTGTAGATATATGTGCACCCTCACCCACGCAGACGAGACTAGCATGGAAACTCTTAAACAGGGCCAGGTAACCCATGTAACCAAGACAAATAGAAAGGACGTTGCAGCTACTAAACATACAACTGCCCCTTGAAGGCTGGGGGAATAACCAAGTGTGGTAGGAGAGTGCTGCAGCAGATGTGGCACTCTGCTAGCACACACAGCAAATCCATTTGACCTCTCCAGCCTGCGGAACCATTCCCAGAACACTAAGCCTAAAAAGATACATCTCAGCTCCTCGCTACAGGGCATCTTTAGCCCTCTCTGCACATCTCAACTCGCACCGCAAGTTACGGGATGTCTAAGACTCTTCTGATAGTCCACAAAGCATCAAGCCAGATCACAACTCTCAGCTACTAGAGTTCCCCACCCTCCCAGCAGCAGAGAGAGGAGAACCCCATAGGAAATCCCACCTTGGGTCCAGCACCAAGAGCCCCTGGTAGGATGCAGAAACCAGTGGCACAGTTCTCACTCTTGCAACTCACTTAAAGATACGTGGTCCTTGGGAACCTGGCATGCTGCAGAACACCTTCTCTGTGTGTATGATCCCCAGGAACTGGGATTCAAGCACAACAGGGTTTCTGGTCCCAGCACCTTTTAGGACTGCCTGCGACTTCTGCACGGGAAGGCTCCACTCTACTCCTTCTTTCCCTGTGCACATTCACACAACTGTGCTGTTAAATCATTGTGATCATTCCTAGAAAAAGCAGCAAAGAAAATGAAGGTCAGTTTAAAATACCCTCTCAGCTATAGATTAAAAAAAATAATAATAAAAATCAAGTTTAAATTAACTGTTTTGAGTAAGACAGAAGATCTATTAAGCAGTTTTTAGACTGCTGCAGCCAAAAGAGTCCAAAGCTTGGACAGAATTTGGAAGAAAATGGAAGGGGTCTCTGCAGCTCCTGAGGATTCCATGTGCCCTCCGCACACATAATTTAAAAACAAATGAGAAAAGCATTTACAAACATTGCCTTACCAATACAAAACGCAAAGTTTATACAGGTTTCTAGGAAGTAATCGTATCAGCTTTAACAACTGTGTTGCAGAAAGTGTGTCTCATACTGCTACAACTTTGTAGGGCTTAATTCCTGCTGTTTATATTCAAAACATTTCTCAGTTGTGTTTCCATGACTATACCTGCATCAGCACCTCTTGATACAGAGCTCCAGAGACCAAGCAAGGGCAGAGATCTGTAACAAAGATACACTTCAGCCAAAGATACTTACGCACAGACTTCTATGTTTATACACCTCACTAAAGCTCTTGCATAAACCAAGTCCTTGCAGGTGGATACATTAGTAGAAACAAGGCTCTTAACCCTTCTTTCCTGCTTGTTTTGTCTCTGTATTCCCAGAGAAAACGTTTCTAACAGCAGACCGTGCCAACGGTACACACAGCATCGCCCAGTACCTCTGTGCTCAGCAAAAATGTCTCAGCTACAGCCTCTGCAATTACTTCTTGGGTAAAACCTGCACATCATCAGCCCATCCATCCTCCTGCTCACCTCTGTCTCCAAACAGTAGCGATGCCACCCCGTTGGGTGCCTGTCCACTAAGGCAAAAGGCACCTACCAAGTGATAACAGCCCAGACTTGGACTCTCCAGCTAGAAGCAATAGGTTCAGTGTCACTTTAGTCTTTGCGAGCCCCACAGCTAAGGTAGCATGCTCCACTTCACCAAAACCAAGAGCTTCCCGAGGAAGCCATGCCCTTGTCTCCACAGCCCTCACAATCTCTAATGGGAACAAGTTGAGGTGCATTAGCATCCATTCGATTTTCAGCACTTAGACTTCATAAGTCTTCCCATTTTGTCACTCTTAATATTTATAAGCCCTCTAGCAAATGACTGATTTTCCTTCGGACCCCTTGCCGTTCACAGTTGCTTATCTCCCGCGTGTAGGGGGGCAATCAACAGATTTATAGCAGCCCATAGAAGTTGTTACCAAAAGTACAGTTTCTTTTTGTGTGTGATAATTTCTAATAACTCTTACGCGTGATAGCAATTACTGACAAAAGTCAGCCTCTGTTAATAGAGTTTATCTCGGTTCATCATATATCCTTTGTCAGTGGAAGCATTTTGACAAGCCTGGGGTTAATTAAAACCAAGAAGACAATAAAATACACCTAATCAAACATTACAGGTACAGAAATCAATTAGCAGATTTATGGCACTTTGGAGCCCTCTATAATGTGCAAAATTCAAAGAAACTGTCAGTTCCATCCCCCCCAAGACAGTGTAATTGAATTTCTAATTGAAACTATTTTTCAATAGGTAACACAATCCACAAAGTTGGATTTGCATTAAAGTGGCATCTGCAGAGGACAGAGAAATCTAACAATAAATAAATAAATAAAAAAAAATAAAGAAATCCTGTGTTGCTCCCATTATTACTAGCAATAATAATAATTATTATTATACTTATTATTTTTATATTCTTAGCATATTTAAAAAATTGAAAAAAAAACCTTCTGGAAGTAATGGAGTGGCAAATTCTTTGCCAAGACTGTTCTAGACACCAAGATCTCTGTAGAAAGAGTTCATCTGGATCAAAATGGGGGGGGAATGAAGAGGAAAATTCAGAAATAAGAAATAAGGTGGACAGGAAACTGGCTGGGCCTGGTGATGAGGAGAACACAGGTCCACTGTTGGCCTATTACTGGTGGCATCCCCAAGGAATGAACACCAGGATCAGCATTGATTAATCGCCTTATTGACAACCCGTATGATGGCATGGAGCAGTCTCAGCACGGAGAACACCAAAACAGCAGCACGAGTCCGTACGCTGGAGGATAGGGTCGACTCAGAGAGAGAATCCAGTGGGTTGACAGGAACTGCATGATACTCAGAGGCAAATTCCTTCACATGAGCTGCTTCAGTCGTGTCTTTCCATACAAAGCTCGATGCAAGCAATGCAGCTATTGCCAGTTTGGACCCAGTGACCACACAGATCTTAATGGAAGCAGAGACAGTTCAGGTCTGAAGGGACCTTAAGGAGCCAGCTCCAAACTAGATCTCGCTCAAGACCACAGGAATAACAAAATAGATTGTTAAGGTCACGGAGTAAAACCCCTGAGTTTGCTACCCAGTATCTCTCTCTGAGATGCAATGAGACAGAGAACACATACACACAAAACTACATTGCTATAGTTATACACGATATTAGGCTATAGCCTAATTCCATACAGTCCTGCTCAGTAGATACTATCTATATTTTACACTGCTTCATTTCTTCTGCTGTTCATAAGATATAGCTAGGAGCTATCCCTCAGTCATTTACTGGGAGATGGGAAAGACCAGAAATGAAAAAAAACTCAGAAGAAATGAAGATGCAAGGCCAACAGAAAGCTTTCCAGTGGTGGCATCTCTAGCGAGCCACATTATTTTAGCTTCCGATTTTAGCACTCATATCTAGAAGCTGATATAAACAGAAGTACTATTTTAGCTTCCGATTTTAGCACTCAAATATCCAGAGTCCGATATAAATAAGTGTCATTATCATTTAAAATGAAAGATTAACTACTCTTTTAATGTTAATTGAAATATCGAGGGGTTTAATATTATATAATTAAATAAAGAAAACAAAACCAAACCTTGACAATTTTTCTTACTCAAATCCATCTGTCTAGCTGGGTCCTGCTGCATGAGAGCCTGAGTAGAAATGAAAAGTAGAATATCATAGAATCATAGAACAGTTTGGGTTGGAAGGGATATTAGACTCTAAAAAAAAAAAAAATCCAGGCAAAACAAACCTTAACAGTAAAGAGGAAAGAACTAAGCAAGAGCACAATGGGGCTTTCCAGTGACTTTTCTCCTATTCTAAGGAAACCGTGGACAAATGGACAAGCCCTCAAATTCCACCCAGTTTTCCAGGGAGCGCGTAGTCCCAACCACACAACTCCCTGGGCTACACCTTCCTTATATCAGGCTAATCCCCTGCTTGTTTGACTAATATCTCAGCAGCACCTCATCTGGAAGCAAAGTACATGCAGAGAGCACATGGACAGAAGTTGCAGAGAGCACTGAAACTGATCCAAGGGAGGAAAGACATTCCTGGGGCAGTCATTTCTGTAGGAACAACCGACAAGTAAGGCAAAGGGGCAGGGATCTTCTCACAGGGAGAACAGCCACCTCTAACTGAAATCTACTTTCCAGAAGGAAAGATTTCCTGGGTTACCAAAGACAGTTTTTCCTCTGGATATCACTCAGTGTGGAAATTAACGCATTTGGGAAATGGTCCATGGCGAGGTGATTAATTCTATTCGAGGATCTGGAGGGAACTCACTCTTATTTCCTTTGTGAAGGAACAGAAACGGGGTCCAGAAGCCAGACTGTAGCAGAGTTTCTTCTGGAGCTGATCCTTGAAATGGTCACTTTCATTGACAGGGTTGCTATTGTGTCACTGGGCTTGTAAGAAGTGCACTTTAAACTCTGGATTTCCTAACATTTTGGAAGTTTCGAGGGCTTTGCTTTCACTCCACCTCCCTTCTCATAGTGGCTGCATGGAGATGTACCTGCTACTGGACATCTGTTACTGCAGCATTCATCTCCTTTATTTCAACAAGATAAATCAAAGGACTGCCCTAGAAGCAGCTCTCAGTACCAGCCCCCACTGGAATTCGCTGGCAAAAGTAGAAGGGAACAGGTAGCAGAGAACAGAAGCCAAGTGAAGATGAGGAAGAGATATGAAACTCTTTACCCACATCGGCTGGGGAAACACAGGGTAAGTGCAGGGTAGGAGAAAGCTCAGTTTTGCCAAGTTAAGAATGGAAACAAATGGAGTTGGGGAATCAAAGGACACATCCAGTGGGTTCAAGGTTTTTTCTGTCACGTTGATATGTGAGCATTGAAGCTTGTGGCTAAGGTCTTCCTGGTATCAGCTTAACTCATCCTTGCTGTAAGTAAAGTCTGGTTTTCTCCCTCTGTAAGGCTTTTTGTAACTTATGCCACAGATTGTGATTTCCCAGGTCTTTCCCAGTTTTGGCTTTTGAAATGCAGCATGCAAAGCTGGATACTTCAAGCAATGCAGAGAAGTCGTATCTCTCCTCTGACTCCACAACTGGCACGTGACAGTCGGATTAATACCTCCAGGAATGTGATTTCTTTCTAAAGGAGCATCGCTCTGACTCACTTCGCCTTGATTCACTGTGAACCCAAACCCCTTCCTGCAGTACCGCTTGCCTGGCAGCTGTTTCCTCCCATTTTTTAGTAGATGCTTCCTCCCTAAATGTAATGTTTGTCATGAATTTCGTCTTGCTGGTTTTAAACCAATCCTTCAGTCTGGAACATTTTAAACTCAAAGCCTGCTGTATAGACCGCTTGTAAGCTCACGCCCAGTGCCATCCTCCTCAAGCACAGACTCACAGACTAGTCTGGGTCGGAAGGAACCTCTGCAGGTCATCTAGTCCAATCCCCCTGCAGGGAGCAGGGACATCCTCAACTACAGCAGGTTGCTCTGAGCCTCATCGAGCCTCACCTTGAATGTCTTCAGGGATGGGGCCTCCACCACCGCCCTGGGCAACCTGTTCCAGTGCTCCACTACCCTCATGGTAAAGAACTTGTTCCTAATATCCAATCTAAATCTGCTCTTCTCTAACTTCAAACCATTGCCCCTCATCCTTTCACTCCAGGCCTTTGTAAACAGGGGCCTCTCCACCCTTCTTGTAGGCTCCTTCAGGTACTGGGAGGTCCCTATTAGATCTCCCTGGAGCCTTCTTGCATCATAAGATATCCTTTCCTGTCTGAGCCGAGATGTTTTTGGAGAAGAAGTGCACCACCCAGCACAGAGAGCTTGCAGGACTAGAAGAAACAAAATAACCACTTTTTGACCGTAAGCTAAGGGCAACTGTTCTTTAAGAAAGGTTGTTCCAGTGAGCGTGATCCCACTTTCTAAGCAAATTCAGTTTGTGCTGCTTTTACAGGGGTGTCCTCAAGGATAACACCAACCGCTGCAGCCAGCAGGCATTGTGTTAACCACCCCATCACTCACCCAGTAGCTACCCAGCCCACAAGGAAGATCCCCCTTGGAGGAAACAGGCTCAGAGCCCTTTCTTGTCCCACCCAAACCATCATAACTTGACCCTGCCTATCCAGCAATTCAAAAACCTCCACAATAGCATAGCTCCTTCCACACCCAAAGCACCGCGTACCAACCCAGACAAAACCCTGCGCTTTTTAATTTTCATTTCAGAACCATCTGATAGCAGCACGAGAGTGCCAGCACAGCAAACACTGACCAGCTGACACATCTCTACCGATACAGGGCAGGACAGCTCAGACAGAGCTAACACGTGCTCCGCAATATGTTCACTGCTGTTTGAAAACAGGAGATTACACCAATGCCCCATTCAGAAGATGTCAGACTGTGTTGGCACATGGTCGCAATGTGTTGTTATACATGGTAATTTTCCCCTCAGCCCAAATATCGCTAGCTAACGTTCTGGCCAGCCACTGCAAAGTAATCCCAGGCAGAATGAAAATCCCAAATTCTTGCCCTGTTAAGTCTGTGTACAACATAAACCAGATCTTTTGATTTTATTCCCCCATCCCCCCGCCTTGAATTTCAGCTTTTTGCCAGGCTGCAAAGAGACAGGGGTTTAAGAGGAATACACAAAAACCACTTTCTTAACACTAGCTGCGAATTCATCTGTCTCCTCAATGCTGATACATTTTCCTTCACAAGTTTGCATCCTTTGACATCTTTGCAGTCCCTCCATGTTCCCACTGCTGTTTCTCGGCGATAGATAAGGAAACTTCAAAACCTTGCTCTGCACTGGCAATAATGAGATTCAAATTTTTTTTCCCCCCCCCTCCCAATCTTTCTACACAAAAAGGCCTGAATCAGAGCCCAGCAGTGCACAAATATTACTCATGTCATTGACGGTAAGAAAAGGGGAGCTGTGAATAAAAAATGTTAAAAATGAACACAAGGAGCATTGTTTGCATATCAGAAAAATTAATCTACATAGAGAAGTGTAAGAGCCTGCAATTCAGAAAGCAAAGAATTAGGACAGCCCAGCTGAGAATAATTTTCTAGCCAGTTAATTTAATTGCATAAATCATTCCTTTGTTAGCAATAAAGAGATATAATTAAAATGAGATTGCTTCTCATTTCTATTCTCTGGAAACTAAAGGAATTGATTTTTGGGAAAGCATTCTTCCAAATACCAGATCGGCAAATTACATTTACCTTTTTAGAAAGGCTAAATTATTTTGCGCTAATATCATGGAGGGTTTAATTAATTATAGATCTGCCATATGATCTTAAAGAAATAATTTACTTAATGCCCACAGAACAGAAGTTTGTAAGTGCGCGTATCCCTCTGATAGATGGTGTGCAGATTTTTACAAACAGGTCAGAAGTTGAACAGGTGGCTGTCAGGAGAAATATGAGGATATATAATAAATGTTTAAAGATGGGGGATGGTTTGTGAAAAGATACGAAAATACCGCTGCCTATTTATTGGCGTATACCTGGATCACTCTTCTTTGAACTCCTCTGTACCAGTTCTCTTCTAAATGTCGGAACGATGGTTGGTTTCTATCCCCAAATCTTCAAGGCTCGGTAAGTGTTAATGGGTTAATAACAGAACAACAGTCAAAGCAAAAATAAGTAAAGAAATAAATAAAGTTAAGCAGAATATCCGTTTCTATGAAACAGAATATTGCGTTTGCAGAATATTGCTGGGGTTGGCCACAGTCAAGCTCTTAACAAGGCTATAACACAACACATTTCAATGCAAGAATCCTACATCATACTCCATGGGCTCTGCTCTCCCCTCAAAGCCACAAAGAATCCCAGAACCAGGGAGATCCCAGAAGCTGTAGAACTCCCTCTGCTGCATTTGCTGGCCAGCCAGATTTCTAACAGAAGGGACTGAAAATAGCCCACGCTACATGGAAACCTCACACCACAGACCATAGCAGTGAAAATAATGACCCTAATGTGTGCCAAAGCATCACCTGCACTCCAGCTTTCACCAGCAGAAATGCAGAAGTGGTCCTAGAATTACGGTAAAGTCTCCTGGGACTCTTCACGTGCCCCCAGCTCATATGTTGCGCTAGAAAGGAGTAAAACAGCAGCTTGCGAGCGAGTTGCCAAATTCTAGTCCTTTGAAGGGCAAGAACTCTTCTGCCCAAAACGCAGGTATAGATATATATTTTATTTATCATAATACACAGCACCATTTGGAATACCTGCCTGCTCTTATCACCTCCTCCTTGTAACTAGTTACCTTGCAGGAGATGTCAGATACAGTTGAGGGGGGTGGAATTCTTCATCTTCCACCACCACCGCCACCATCCTGTCTCCCGCTGCAGACAGCTCTCCTCTCCAACAGCAGCCCTGTTACAATGCCCCTGCTCCAGGGGCAAGAAGGTGGATGGAGCAAAGGGTGTTGCTGCTACGGGCAGAAGGGAGGGAACAAAATTGGTTTCCTCTCCGTTTCGTATCCCCTCAGGGCTTCTCTCCAAAAGGAAGGAAGGACAGCCCTTTCTACAGATTTGAGACCATTATGAATTTCACAGACTCTTGTCACACTTCCCACTTTCTCAGTTGTCCTTTTTATCAGATATAAACTGCCACCCTTCCTCCTTTCTCCACAAAAACCCCCCAACTTTCCTGCCATCAGGGATTCCCATTCCCCAAATCTGATGGTCTTCAAAGGACGGACTTCTAGGTACAAATGTAAGTCAGGCTGCGTTGACGAACTCTCCAAACAGTCACAGAATGTTTTCTATAGATCTCAGCAGGCACTAGGCTGCATCATTTCCAAGGTGGACACATCTTTACGCAGTAAACCCTGCAGGCTATGAACCGTCTCAGCAATGTACCTGCCTGGCAACTCTGCTCTCAGCTTAGCCCACCCTCTCTAAGCTCTGCAGGAAACAGCAGCTTCCCAAGATCAGCGCAGCTGGGAAGTCATTCCTACGCATAGCCCATCACACACACACTGCCTCCACCTCAAAAGCTTTTCCTTTTCCACGTGCTTGAGAACAGAACACCCTTCCCCATGCAGATCCCCACTGCACAGTGACAGTACACCCATCGCTAGAGAGGGTGCTGGGACAGACGGCGGGTAAGCTGAGAAAGGCGGGCTTTGCATGCAAGAGTTAAAGAGCAGATAGATTAGATCTCATCATTTGATATGTACAGGAAAAAAAGTATTGTGTTGCTATGGAAACCTCAACATAACCCAGGTTTTCCCTCCTTTTGTTTGCTCATTTTCTACAAACACTGGCCTCTCCCAGTCCTCTCCAGTTGGGCTTGCAAAAATGAATTTTTTTTTTTTTTTCTGATGTCCACTTCTCATTGTAAGGATGTTTTTCAGTCCGCTGCCTTTCACAATATCACTGCCACAACCACCAAACTCTTCTTTGCCAGGAAATACTGTATAATTTGCTACTCATTAGGAAACTCAGCTCCTAAGTACCTTGCTCTTTCTACTTGGGGAAAAAAAAAGGTGAAGAACCTCATGATAAGAAAACTTGAGCCTTCATTTAGGGAAAAAGGCACATCTACAATGCCCCTTCTCCCAGAGTTAGCAACGTGCATCTCTAGTGATTGCACTTCACTACTTGCAAGGACCTGTCTTACTCTAGGCACTGTAGGTGTTTACTCCCAAACAGCAACAGCTCCACTTGCAAACTTCTCATTCAGCAAGTGAGACCAAATCCAAAAAGCAACCTAAAGCCCCTAGCAAGGGGTTTGTATTCACAGTAGGGTCAGCCCGCCACACCAAAGCAAGGAACGTAGCAAGCAGCAAAGCGAGGTCCTGTGGATTCTATGCTAGAGAGGCCTCATCAGTAACTACACGTATCCAAGGATGTCAGATGAGAACCTGGCAATACTACTACAGACTGTCAGGGACACTGGTGACACCCTGGAAGGGTCGTTTCACTGTACCTGTCACACAGGCTCTTTGAGATTGTCACCACTGCAGGACAGAGACCATCAGGGACTGTTACACGAAGGGCCAAACCTGATCCCATGGGCACTACCAAACCAAAAGCGACAGAGCAATAAAGAAAGAGAAGAACAAACCTGACCCAATCCCCATCAAGTGATGTATGCACATAAAAACTTCGAAACTGCGTTTATGTCTTGCAAGGTAGAGACCAAGAACTGCTACTGGGTTTTGCCACTCTGGAGTCATCCCACTGCTATTGAGGCGATGGACTGTAGGACGGCAAGCAAGCATCCAAATCTTTTGGAGTTGAAGAAACAGAAGTGTGTTGAAGCAGCGTCAATATATAGATTTGTTTCATTGCATCCATTGGCACAAAAAAAAGTCTACCATAGTCAATATTCTGCAAGCACTTTTGTAGAAACGTTAGCAATAAAACCCCCCACAGATTAAGAGGGTTCCTTGAATGCCACAGAAGAGAGACCAGCTAAGCGTGAAATGTTCCAGAGTACTTACATAGTTTCTAAGGAACAGGTCACATACAGCTGTCCACATGTAGAAGGTCTCAAGAAACAGAGTGTTCCCTTTTTAGCTGTGGAAAATGAAGCTCTTTGCAGACAGAGAATCTGAATATTCAGCTCAGTTTTCCTTGGTTTTATTCCCAGGTACCTCTAGCCATTTATTTTACTCTATTATAATATACAAAGGATTATCCTTAACTAGTCCAACAGAAAGATGAAGACAGTGTTTCCAAAAGGAAAACGTCCCACTAGATACAAGACTTCAACACCAGGAGCATTTATCTGCCAGATTCTGTTCATTTGTTTAGCACCTCACAACCTCCCAATTTACACACACTTCACCTCAACATCAACACACAGCTCCATGCCTGTGAGCCTTTCACACTCACTGCTAGAGCAATCACCTACACAAACCACGGGGAAATGACTCTACCTCCTTCCTCAGACTCACTTCAGCAGCATGACTGGTCATATCTTTAAGATAGAAATCTCTGGAGACTTGGCACCAGCTAAATGTGGGTTCAGAGCCTAAGCAAGCTTGACTGAAAGCACACAGGCACTTCCAAGTCGAGTCCCAACACGATTTCATGGGTACCGGTAACCTCACGATACCTTTCATGACCTTCAGCTGGAAGACACCAAGACGGTTACAGTGGTTTTTCGCAGTCGTTTGGATGGCCTTCATGCAAAAAGTGACCATCCGAAATCTTTATACTAAAATAAATACATATAATATTAACTTTTAGTTAACCTGGTCCTGGCTAGTATTAGAATCTATGATTGTCAAGATGCAAAGTCGCAATTCTGAGGCCGCAGATTCAGCAAGTTTCCTTCGGCTTCCTCAAAAGCTGTGGCAAGAAACTCAAGGTGACTTCACCACCACAATCTGTGCCAACAGCCCCACCAAGTGGCCAAACACACCTACATCTGCTTCTACAACCGAAGCAGAAACGTCTCTCAAATACTCTTGAAAACCACAGGATTTGCTCCCCTACCCCAGCCCCACTCGCTCTGCCCAAAGTCTGCCAAAAAGAGGGCTGCAGGACAGAGTTCTGAAGATCTTCTTTCCAGCCAGACCGTGGTGCAAAGGCAAAACAGGGCAGTGAAAGAGGCTTCCTTCCCTCACAAGGAGCAACAAGCCATTCAAGCAGGTCAAGAGGTATCACAAAGCCTCTTAAAGTTTGGTTCATGTTCACATACCGTACCAATCGAAGCTGTCTGCCCACTTCCCATCTTACCCATCGTTACTTTTTCTGCTTGCAAAGATACCAAAGTTGGATGAAATTCTTT
>WEIS01082770.1:9624-46685 GCA_013389965.1 Todus mexicanus
TACAACAAAAATAGTCACCCAGGCCACTCATTTGTCTGCCTTTTTCTATCATTGCAAGCCAAGAACCTCCTTCTCTGCGCTCTTCTACACTGTTCTGACTCAGGCAAGAAGACCTTTAAGTCTGTCCTAGTCTTGCTCAGATAGGAACTGCAGAAAAACATCGTATACCCAAGTAGGTGGTGGTTGGCAATACCAACACAGAATTAGTTACTCTCTCCAAGTCTTCCTCAGTGAAATACCAGCCCAGCAAAGCTCTGCAAGATAGTTCTGGAGGTGGTGGGCTACAAATCACACTCACATGCGACAAAAAAAAAAAAAAGAAACGCATAATATATATTTTTTTTTAGTTTTAAAAAATACCAGCACTGTTCTTTTAGATTCATTAACATTGAGTTACTTATTGGCAGCTTTTCAATAACGTGCTGGCTTAGACAGCCCACATTGATTCTGGATCTCACCCAGGCCACCAAAGCCTGCAGAGACAAGTAAACTTGTGATGGCACACAGCATCTCCAGTCAATTTTAGGATCTGGTCTAGATGAGGGACCCCAATACTCTAGGGCTCCACCAGGATGTGGCAACAAAGTCAGCAAAAGTAACACTCAAAATACATTCTCCTTTAATAAAAAAATACAAAAACCCCTGGATCTTTGAATTAGAAAAAATTAACACAGTTTAATCCAGCTACTTACAATAACATGAACCAGCGCTAGCCCTGAACAAGTATATAAATATCTAAATAATTTCTAAGCTATTACTGATTTGCTTTGAGGACCAGTAAAACACAGGCAATCCCAGAGCAACATGAAACGGGACATGTCCTTTAACAATAATGAAGAACTGGAAAACACCCTAAGAAGTGGTAAGGCAAACAATGTAATTCTGATGCTTCGGAAGATTCAGATACATTGCTTAGGAAAAAGAAGGGTATAAATTAAGTTAGAGGAGAAAGAAGTAAGGAAGCCAAATCAAACCAATATAATATTCTCCCTTGAGGAAATGCATTAGTGAAGCAACAGGTACAGTTTACGTGAAGGACGTTTCTGGCTGTTCTACGTGACCTAGAGACTGCAGATCCACAATCAGTGTAGATATACACAACCACTGGAAAATATGTATTCAGAGAGCCAAAGCAATGGGTCAGTATAAAAAACAAAAAGCATTTCAGGTCAGTCCAAGACAAGTTTTGTCATTATTAATTTAGGTGACCAAAGTACCCCTTGAAGAATCTGCAAATGAGACCAAACTAGGGAGGCAAAGCAGAAAGGAGTATAGAAGAGAATTCTAACTCCAGGTGAGCTTGATAAATCAGAGATCCTAAAGCCAACAAGATAAAAGTCCATGCAGATGGAAGCAAAACAAAATGCTTTAGTTCAGAAAGAGATAATTATAGTAGTAAATCCAAGTCTCCCCACATAGAATTCACCATTTAAAGAGTAATAAAGCAGAAAAGAACTTGGAGCTGTATTGGATCACAGACTAAATAAGTCATAAACCTGATGATGCTCTAAAAAACCAGGTATCATTGTGAAAGGTGTTAAGACTACCAAGCACAAGCAGCAATAGTAAGTACTTTAGTCTACTCAACACCGTTGTCTTAGCTTTGAAATACCACATAGATCTTCCTTATGGATTGTAAAGAACAGACCCTAAAATCTGGTTCTGAAGTTACTAAAACCAGATTGACAGTAACTGAAAACAAAACCTCATCTTCTTAATATAGTTATGTATATTCGGGTTTCCAAGAGTTGTTTATGGTAAATAAAAAAAAATATATATAAGGTTTTCTTTATGTATAAACTGAGTTATTTTAAGCAGCAGTGCATGTGAACATCTATATATTCCCTTTCACGTCCCCTCCTCAAATAGAAATATTCCTTCCAGTCGCCTCTCTTCTTAGCCTTCTTGTAAAACTAACATGAAATACTCTAAATTGAATTAATCAGAGCAGTTATTAAAAACAAATAAGATGACGTTCTCTACACGAACACCGACATCAATACTAATTCACCTGCTTTCTCCCATGTGGCAACTCAGCTCTAAGCAGTCACAACTTTAAATCTACTTTCAATGTGAGGGTTTTTTCCTTCTAGACAGTAACATTGTGACTCCAGTTGATGTCATACGCTATGTTTACACCTGTAATACAAAACAATTTTGATTCTCCTTATAGTTGTGTATGCACATATTTATTTTAGCTCTGATCACACCTGCATTTTAGCTCTGGGTTTTATCTTCCAATAGTAACATTCCAACTCATACTTCACCAAAACCTGACGTGTATTTACACCAGTGCAGACAGACTCAGAACATCTATCAAGGCTCCGAGTGTGTCAACAGGCACATACCAAAGTATGACACCACCTTTCAGCCTTTTAAAGAATTCAGACTTCCAGCAACTCCTGTTTAGATTTTATACCACGACCTCCCCAATTCCTTCCCCAACATTCCTTTCTGACAGAAATTTAATCATTAATAGAGAGTTATACACAAGTCAAGTTTCTATGAACTGGCAGACTGAAACAAAGTGACAAACACATTGACTTGTAAAACCATAAAACTAGAAATGGACAGCATTCTCCTTTCCCCTTAAAAATATGTATGTGTATTTATGAGTGCAGAGATTTAAATACCAGAGGAACAATAAAAAAACCAGTTTGAAAACAAAGACTCTTTATATATCATCTGAAAACATTTGTTGAAGCACAGAACAAGTCTTCAATTACATCTCCAGGACTATTCTAAATCATCTGTGGAACTCGACCATGAAGTCTGGGTCCAACAGACACACACAGAAGGAATGCAAAACTCTGCTTACAGAAGAGTACCTGCAAGACAAAGGAAAGGAACCACTGGAATAAGCACAAAAAAGTGCTATTTCTCTGCTGGTATGGACAGAACCCAGTGTTTTCAGATACACTAGCACCCATTTTCAGAAACAGCCTTCTCCATCAGAAAACAATCCTAGAAGTATTTGTCTCCTTCGATTTTGTTATTGTTTGGGAACTTGTGAGACTGAACACATAGTGGGGAGCTCTCAAATATTGCAAGACCAATCATGTTCACAGATTCACAGAATGTTGGTGATTGGAAGAGTCCTCGAAAGATCATCTAGTCCAATCCCCCTGCCAAAGCAGGATCACCTAGACCAAGTCGCACAGGAACTCATCCAGGTGGGTTTGAAACATCTCCAGAGGAGACTCCACAACCCCCCTGGGCAGCCTGGGCCAGGCTCTGGTACCCTCACTGGAAAGAAGTTCTTTCTAATATTCATGCAGAACCTCCTGTGTTCTAGTTCATACCCATTACCCCTTGTCCTATCATTAGGTGCCAACGAGAAGAGTCTGGCTCCATCCTTAACATCGGGTCTTCACAACCACCAACTCCCAAGTACGAGCAAGAAATCTGTGAAGCCTCAATGCCTCTAAAAAGGCAAAAAACCCTTTGTAGGGAGGGAGCAACGATTAAAAGAGACAGTAGTACTGTTAATACATGTCAAATCAGCAGTATGATTTCAAGGTCACGGCTCCTGATCCAACATTTCCATTTTTAGACAATATTTTTTCTACATAGCAGGTAAATCTTCAGGAATTCACCCTCTTAATCGCAAAACACAAAGATAAAAAGAAAAAAAAATCACATTAAAGAATAAACAGCTGTCTAAACATCTGCTGAAGTCCAGAAAATAAATCCTACATCATTGTGAGGGATTTCAGTCTTGAAAAGATTAGCCAGAGGCCTCATGGTGTAAAAGAAAACTCTGTAGGACTCGGGTATGCTTTTTGTTTTGAGGATGGGGGTAGAGGTAGTTATATTTTTTTTTCAGCGTATTTTGTCAGAATAAAGATGATTTTGCAATAGATCCCATCCTGGCAAATAGAAATTAGTTTATTACGCAATTTAGAAGTCTGTACCTGTCCAAAAATCAAGAAAGCACCATCTGGTTTATATGAAAGCCCCAAAATATCGGCCTACATATTACATTTTATACTGATCATACTGTTACAATAAAGGCAAATGATGCTGAGGTTTCTCCCGTTCTTGCCTGTGACAGGTCTACCACTACCCTGAATATTCTTAGCAATATAATTCATGCACTACAACACGCATTGCAAAAGCTATCACGGTAACAAAAGGGATTTAAGAAAACACTTACTAAATCTAGGTAGTAACACACAACGTTTTCCCTGCCTAGTAAAGGAATTTACAGCACTATCTTACACTTGGGGTCATCTTTGATTCATCTCGACTTCCAACATAAAGCGTTCCTGTGGAAGATGACCAGCAAAACTGTCGCTTTTGTTTAAAGAACACCAGATCTGCGTAACACGGAGGGGTGAAGGCATCTAAATCTCTTTCTAAATCTCTCTCCTACCTGACAAATCTATAGCTCCCGCATCTTTAACACAATTTGTAATATCTTTGTATGGGTTCTGATTCCAACGGATGTCCGGTCTGAGTCTTGCTCGCAAAATTTGAGGGAAACTCTTTATCCGTTGTTAAAGAATAACCTACATAACCAAAGCATCTCCAAGATCATCCAGGCACACATTTGCCACTAATAAAAATGCTAATTACACAGCTACTCAAGATCAATGCTAGATTACAAGCAAAGCCAAATTACTTGATGCACATGGGATAGAAGCAAAAACAAGGTCATAACTATGAGTCTATCATGATGATCAAAGACTAGCAAAACTCAGTTTCTTACTAATTTATGCCCTATGTGCCAAAGTATCTTCCACGAGTGCATATTATTAGCTCCATTCCCTGAGCACCACTCACACTGCACACCCCCCAGCAGGGCCATACATTGGACTTCTGTCCTGTCAAGCTACCACTCTCCATAAGAGACTGAGAACAGTCTTGAGAAGGACTTGGGAGGTGCTGGTTGATGAAAAACTCAACATAAGCCGGCAATGTGGGCTTGCAGCCCAGAAGATGAACCACATTCTGGGCTGCACCAAAAGAAGCGTGGCCAGCAGGTCGAGGGAGATGATTCTCCCTCTCTGCTCTGCTCTCGTAAGACCCCACCTAGAGTCCTGCGTACAGTTCTGGAGCCCCCAACACAAGAAAAACATTGAACTGTTGGAGCAGGTCCAGAGGAGGCCACGAGGATGATCAGAGGGCTGGAGCGCCTCCCCTATGGGGACAGGCTGCGAGAGTTGGGGCTGTTCAGCCTAGAGAACAGGAAACTCCGGGGAGGCCACACAGCAGCCTTCCAGTACCTGAAGGGCACCTAGAAGAAACCCGGGGAAGGGTTTTTCATAAGGGTTTGTAGTGATAGGATGAGGGGAAATGGCTTTAAGCTGGAAGAGGGCAGTTTTAGACAAGATATGAGGAAGAAATTATTTCCAGTGAGGGCGGTGAGACATTGGCACAGGTTGCCCAAGGAGGTTGTTGATGCTCCATCCCTGGAATTGTTCAAGGCCAGGCTGGACAGACCTTGAGCAACCTGCTCTAGGGGGAGGTGCCCCTGCCATGGCAGGGGGCTTGGATTAGATGATTCTCAAGGTCCCTTCCAACCCCATGCTATTGCTCCTATGAAACATTTTTGAACTTAACATCGAGACTGGCATCCATCCATTAAACTCATAGAAATCAGTAGGCAGCTGTTGGGAAAGCAGGTTTAAACATCAGCACAAACATATAAAGAAATATAGGAATAAAAAGCAATATAGGAATAAAAGCTCCAGACTCAAAATCTACAATAGATACTTCAAATAAATGAGCTTAAGCTTCCTTAACAGTACATTACCTCCATCGTTTTCATGATTATTTTAAAATGCTAGGACATTCCCCTACTTAAGAGCAGCAAAGAAAAACAGAAGGGAAAACAAAAAGGGGAAGGGGAAAGAAGAGAGATATATAAATGGGCTTGTTCAAACCAGCCAAAAGACTTGCTCAAACATGACCTTCTTACCTTCTTGTATAATTCAAACTATAATATTTTATGAACACAAGCTACATGGTAACATCTCAGTGGCCTCTATGCTTTAATATACTTCATATTTTGGTACTATAAAACAGAAAAGAAACAAAATACTTGTATATGCTCCTGTATAACGAAATGCAAAATCATTTTGACGCAGCTGTTTCTGATTTTTGATAATGCATCCTACTAAAAATGTTTCAATACAGTTCTGCAATTCCTTGTCAAAAGTACTTGCTGTACAAACACTGTTCTTCAGTGAAAAATCTAAAATTGCAGGTCTGGTGCACTTGTGCTAAAAATAAACTAATACTGTAAGCCACAGAGCTAAACTGTGAAAAGGCAAGCAAATACAGAATAAAGAAGAAAAACTATGTTTTATGCTTAGATAAATCAGCTGGAATAAAAGGCATGAAAGAAAGATATTTTTAAGTTCATACTGGCCATATTCATGATGATCCTGAGCTGCCCTGACAATCCAAGTGTCAAGCAAGAGATATTACCTCAATGCCTCACTGGTCAATTCAGAACTGGAGCATAATCACTGCATAGGTATCGACACAGAACCAAACTGGTTTATAGGTAATTGCATTTGCAGTTGAAGTGACAGAGCAGGTGGCGGCCTCTAGAAAGCTCGTTGCTGGAGCATCAAATGCAAACCTCTGCCTCAAGTACTTGGTTCTGTTTGAAAAAGGGAAGAGAAAGATGTCAGCTCTCCAAGGCTTACTGAAGGACAAGAATGAAAACTTCTCATATTTTTTCCATAATGGAATTATGGCCAAATTAAAAAAAAAAATGTCTGTAGAAAACACAAAACCAGTAAGTGTACTTCTTTGGTTATAAAAGACTAAGCAGCTTTTGTATCACCATAAAATTTTGTCTAATGGTGATGTTTGTTGACATCTTTTCACATCAGAATTTCAAAGTATGTATTAATACACTCTTGCAATTTCCCACACACATGGTAAAGCTCTAAGGGTCTCAAAAACGTTTCTTACATTGATCTGCTTCAGAATTCACTCAGTTAAGGGAAAGGCTAAATCTCCATTTTCATTTAATAGACAAAATTCGAGAACGGCTTTAATCCTGATTATACAAAAGAATGTTAGAAGGTCAGCCACGATCCTCTTTGCTTCTCTCTGATGAACAACTCCAAAAGTATCTTTAGAGCACTGAGACCACTTTGTTCATTGTCTGGGGGGTCCCTGTGGACTGAAAGTGCACAGCTATCCTACAGAAATGAAGAGCCATATAATTTGGTAAACACGGATTAGCAGCATAAAATATAAGTAATAAAAATGCAGTATATACACCTTTGCATGTGTCAGTAGAGGTGTTATTCATCTAGGTTAAGCATCGGAAAGTATAAGCCCTAACCATGAATAAAAAAATCCACTCAGATAGCATTAGGTATTATTCTGGAAAGGACACTGATCCTTTATCGTATCACTGTATAAAACTTATACTTTCAGTACCAAATGCAATTCTGCTCTTCCCAATTAAAGGAAGCTATTTCAGAATTAGGAAGGATAAGAGGAAGGCAACAAAGAGCAAAAGGTACTGGGTTTCGTGACTGAGAAATCCTGAGCCAGAAGTCACTAGACATGAAGTAAGCCTACAACTATGAACTTGTCCTATATTCCTCCACTGACATCTGTTGCTGTGCTCTGCAAGAGGCAGCACCACCAGGCTAGAGGGAATTTTGATTTGCCCAAATCCAGTAAGCTGATGGTAACACTGGATTTCTGTATGACGGGCAACAGTTTAAATTTTCAAGTACGAGAAAATGCACCCAACTTGTCCAAATATTTAACCTGCACTTTTGAACATCTTTCCACTGCCTATAAAGATGGTCGTGAGCCTCAGCACTCCTTTCTACATCCAAGACATTTTAATAAAAGCAAAACTAAACCGCCCAGATTACCCTTCCCTAATGAAAAACTGACAACTGCTTCGCAGAATAATCCAAGAGAGTGCCCTTGGCTCACTACTTAATTCCACAGCAAAAATACTTAATAGATACTGTCTTTACCTGCTCTTCTCTCTCATGTTTTCAGTCTTGCCAAATCTACCTCTGCTTCCCTTTTATAGTCAAGGACAGATGGAAGGAGTAACGATTTTCAAGGAACACACGTCTGTGCCCCCTTCACTCCCTCACAGACAAGCATGTCAATGTTTAAAAAACGCTATAAACTTCTGATTTAAAATTAATCCCAGCCAGAAAGGTGCTCAGGCCCCCGTGATTTTGCAGCTCATCCTTTTTCCAAACAAACTCCTCCAAACAGCCACTTGTTTTCAAAGGAGAGAGGCTGAAGTAGCAGTTACCCCTTCTCAGACAAAGAAAGGGTACACTGGATCTCAACTCCAGCCTTGCTCCTCAGTCTCTGCAGAGGAGGAAAAGAGAACAGAGCAAGTTATGCTGAAGAAAATAAATGCCTAAAAGCAGTAGAGAGAATAAATGGGGAAAGAACAGGGTAAGAAAATCTTCCCCTAAGGCATGACTGTCACACAAAGGGCTCAAGGTCTTCAGGAGTCATGCGACACCAAGAGTGACAAGGCTGATTAGAAGAAAAAAGAAAACTTTGTCTGCTTCAGTATTTCTTCTGTCAAGGATACACAACCAGGAGCTCCAAACAATTCCAAGTATGAAGGCCCAAGCAAACAGGTTGGCTAACAACCAGGTGAAGAAGCACCCAACAGCAATAAAACCAAAAAAATCCACCATGCCACATACCAATGGTGGCATGGGAGGGAGAGGTTGCAGCTCAAATATGTTAAGACATTCAGTTTGCTTCTCTAAACATACGGTACTGTCCTGGTTTGGGTTAGAACAGAACAATTCTGTTCTAGGATTTTTATTTTTCAGACAAGTCTGTCTGAAGTTAGCAGCATGTTTTTGCAGAGAGTCTGCTTCTAGCAGTGATAACGCTCCATGTTTAGAGTTAGTACCAAGGATTGGGATGCAAACCAAGGCCACTGCTAGATCTTGTGTACCACACTGGGGGGTGCAGAAAAGTAAAGGCTGCACCTTCAGGAAGGAGTGAACAGGACAGGTGACCCTACATTAGCCAACGAGGGATTCCATCCCATATACGTCATATTCGGTATAAAGCTGAGGGATCACGAGGGTCTCGGCCCTTCTCTCTTGGCCCTGTCGCCATTTTGCCCTTCATCTTTCATTTCCCTGAGCTCGAGCTGCTCTCTCAGCTTCGGGACTCTTCCTCGCAGGGTTTGGCCTTGGCAGCTTCAGCTTTGCCCTGAGGCCTCCGGCCCCGGTCTCAGCCCCCGGCTCAGGCCTTGGCTGGGCCCCAGGTTCTGGGCCGCATCCCTGAATCCAGCTCCCGGTTCCCAGCTGCTGCTGGGCCCTTCCACAGCATCAGTGGGGACGGGGACGGATTTACCAGTAGGGGGGTAGGGTTCGATACTGGTTTTGTACATATCTGTATATATTTACCTTTTATTATTATTGCTATTATTATTCTCATGTTTTAGTAAAGCTGTTCTAGTTTCCTTTCCTAATCAATAAGTCTCTCTCCTTTATTTCCTTTCTCCTTGTGTTCAAGAAGAGGTTGGATGATGTACTCAGGGACAAGATTTAGATTATGAGATAATATTGGGTAATAGGTTGGTGATAGTCTAGGTAGTAGGTTGCAGGTTGGACTTGATGATCTCTATGGTCTTTTCCAACCTTGTTAATTCTGTGATTCCCTTTTTGGGTGGGGAGGGAGAGAGCGCGTTCTGTTGCAGATTTGGGGGTGCCCTGACCCCAAACCGTGACAGGTACATAAATACAAAGCTGAGTTTTCAACTGCCCTGATGAGTTTGAAAATTGTTTGCAACTTCTACAAACTATAAGCTTCCTTTGTTTAAAACAAATAAACAAAATCCCCAAGACTATTTATATAAGCTGAAAAGGCCGCAGTGAAATGAAATATTAGTGATATTAAAGGTCAATGTAATAAATAGCATAGCTTCGGGGTACTGAAGAACTGTATGTTAGTACCAAGCCTTCACATATGGAAATGATGGAGTGAACTAGTGACTGATGACAAATTCATCTAACAACATACACGAGGTGTAAGACTAAAAGAGACCAACGTGCTAAAAAAAACCTACACTAATTCAGGTTAACAGGAAGCACTACTAATTACATTACTATTTATTAATTACAAAGACGATGGAGACTTCCATTTTACAAGGACTCCTATGGAAAAGACCAGGGCTAACAGGTGCAAGTTACTCCAGGGGAGATTCCGATTGGACACAAGAGGAAAATTTTTCACAGTAAGAACAATTAATCATTGGAATAATCTCTGCAGGGAAGTTGTGGATTCCTCAACATTGGGTACTTTTAAGATTTGGCTGGACAGGGTGCTGGGTCACCTTGTCCAGACCGTGCTTCTGCCAGGAAGGGATGGACCAGATGATCCTTGAGGTCCCTCCCAACCTGGTATTTTATGATTCTATGATAATGGTAAAGCTATACACCATCACTCGTATTATGATGTGTATATACACGTACACTGTTATATACATAGAGACATGCCTAATGCTTCATGCTGATGAGATCTGTAACGCCAGCATCACGCTGCCTAGTAGGCACTGATCTTTATCTTTCATCAAATGGAGCAGAGTTAAGTTGTGGTCTTGCATTATGCATAAGCAGTGAATTCCTTTTGAAAAGCAAGCTGATCTTCTCTGATCTCAAGAGGAAAGCGTGAACTCTGATCTTCACAGGTGACAGCCCTGGTGCATAACTCCAATTTACTAGTTAGCTTCCTGGAATCTGCGTACGCAATAGAAAACTCACAGCGCGTAGCTGTGACTAATCTCATGCGATCCACTAATGTTTAAACATGCAAGATTATCAAGTAAGAGAGCGAAGCAGTTAGGTTATGTTCTTTGGTACAGAGAAACTGCAATTAGTTCCTGATTTTACATTTCAAGAAGGATGCTGAATAATGGGAGGAAAAAAATTACAATACCTGTAGGGAGAAAACAGAGCAAGAGAAGGAATCAATCTGATCTCTCATCAACAGAGATATGAAAGGACAACCAGTGACTGGAACTTACACCTAAACAAGTTCAGGCTAAAAACGAGGCTCCTTTTGCTCTCACACAGATGGAATCATTTAGCAATTGTTCATTTCCAAATTCGCAAAAATGTTTTCACTGAAGCGGGATGCTTTCCGAATGCATGCTGTATTTCACCTTGGTACAACTGTTCCAAAGTATCAATTTAGGAAATCTAATGATTAATGCAGTTGTAGTAATAGCAGATATTGAGTACATTCATCAATGACCTGGGCAAAGGGATAGAATGTACCCTCAAAAAATTTGCTGATGATACAGAACTAGGGGGAGTGGCTGACACACCAGAAGGCTGTGCTGCCATTCAGCGAGACCTGGACAGGCTGGGTGGGGAGAAATGTAATGCAATTCAACAAGGGCAAGTGTAAAGTCCTGCATCTGGGGAAGAGCAACCCCATGGAGCAGTAAAGGTTGGGGGCTGATCTGTTAGAGAGCAGCTCTGGGGAAAATAGGCCTAGGGCTCCTGGTGGACAAGAGGATGACCATGAGCCAACAACGTGCCCTCGTGGCCAAGAAGCCAAATGGTATCCTGGGGTGCATTAAGAAGAGTGCGGCCACCAGGTCAAGAGAGGTTATCTCCCTCTCTGCTCTGCACTGGTGAGCCCCCAGCTGGAGCACTGCAACCAGTTCGGGGCACCTTGGTACAAGAAGGACAGGGAACTCCTGGAGAGAGTCCACCAGCACAGAGCCACCAAGATAATTAAGGGAGTGAAGCATCTACCCTATGAGGACAGGTTGAGAGAGCTGGGCCTCTTTAGCTTGGAGAAGAGGAGACTGAGGGGGGACCTCATTCATGTCTATAAATATGTAAAGGACGAGTGTCAGGAAGATGGAGCCAGGCTCTTCACAGTATCATCCTATGTTAGGACAAGGGGCAATGGGAGCAAGCTGGAGCAGAGGAAGTTTTGGGTAAATATAAGGAAAAACTTCTTCACAGTGAGGGTGTCAGAGCCTGGCACAGGCTGCCCAGGGGGGTTGTGGAGTCTCCTTCTCTGGAGACATTCAAACCCCTCCTGAATGCGCTGCTGTGTGACCTCGCCCAGGAGATCCTGCTCTGGCAGGGGGGTTGGACTAGATGATCTTTCAAGGTGCCTTCCAACCCCTCACATTCTCTGATTCTGTGACAGTTGCATGTGTTCTCAAAATACTTCATAAAGAAACCAAGCATTTTCCCTCTACAAGGAAAAAACAAAGCAGAGAAGTAATGCTAATAATAGTGAAGGGCAGCACAGGAATGAAGTTCCAAATTCCTTCCAATTTTGCTACTCTATGGTCCCTTCTGATGGGTTTTTGAGTTTGGGGGTTTATTTTTGATGAGGGGAGTCAGGTGGTGGTTTTGTTGGCTTGGTTGCTGGGTTTTTTCCTAATCCAGTCTATGAACTTACTTTTTTTTCCTGCTTCACAAATTCCACTTCTGTTCAGTGTCTCAGACTTAGCTATCAATTCTTACTACTAAACTGCAGCAAGAAAAAAAAAAAAAAAAACTGTAAAAATCTGTTTCTATCAAAGTTTAAGAATCACAGCACGTTTTACTTCAGCAGTACGAAAGCTGAGCCATGCAGAAAAATCAAAACCCCAGGGTTGCTCATTCTTCAGCAGCTCGTCCCACGAAATATTAATACAGCAGGATTGACTACAGAGAACATCTCGTTTGTTAACTGGCGTCTATTTGTTATCACACACAGTACTAAGTACATAGTTGCTTAGCTCTAAGTTATCCTACGTTCCACATTTTAAAGGTAAAGCTAGGAAAAAATCATACACAAAACGTATGCATGTGTTTAATCCACCGACAGCTCTCCATATTTATGCAAGCTACAGAACTCAACGAGTTTTACAAAACCCAGTTGCTTTCCAAGGCATAGGATTGCCGTGATTAAGCACCCAGACTCCCCAGACAGCCTCAAACAGGCTATGCTAAAATCCATACTGTTAAATTCTTGCAATCTTTTTTAATCCAGGCTAGCTAGATTAAAGCTAACTTGGCTGTGCCTAATCCTTTTGAAACTGGGATGTTTGCAGATGTAGCGTACATACCCTTATTCTTGGCCTGCCCAGTCAACAGGTCCCCATAACAGAAAAGAGTGTGGATCATTACAATCCATATCACCAAAGCTTCAGCCATTCTGGACTAAGGAAACAGTGATCAAAGCATAAAACCCTTGCCAGCTTATGGGAGGCCAAAAATTAATGGGATTCAAGCTCTTCTCTTTTCACTCACTCATATACACTCAGTTTCTGAATGTAATTCTATACACAGTGGAATGAAATGGAGACTTTTCTCATGAACACATCTCCTATCATAATGCACTTATTTAGCTGTTACAAACATTATCCACTTGTGTTGAATGGTCCAACTACCATTCTCCAGTTCCAGAGCACATTAAACTATCTCCCAGCTATCACATGCCAACTCCTGGTTAATTCACCGTGCTGTTCTGAAACACAGAAGGTAAAAACATACGAAGCAGTTTCTATTTCTTGTCCATTTAAAGATAATAACCGCAGTTATCACTGCAATACCACAGTACACAAACATTACAGAAGGCAGTCACTAACTTGGAGACATACATGCATAAATGAGAGCATCAAACAACTACTCCCTTAGTCTCTCAGGTGCATGCGTGCACAGGTATGCGTACAAAATACATACGTGCACTCTTCAAACAACGCCCTTCCTTTCTTTGTAAGGAGGCCAAGACTGCAAGCACTAATTTGCAGTGGTTTGCCTTCTAGCTTGCTTCAGACTCCTCAAGGAAACAGCTTGAAGTACAGACCTACACAATCCTAATAACAGAAATCCTTCGTACAACCATCAACCAAATCTTGGGGAAATTTCCATGGGGGAAAAAAACCTCAAAAAAACCAAAAAATGGAACACAACTCTGTACATCTCCACCTGGCCGTTCAGAGAGATGTTACCCACACAGTTGCCACCTCCCACGCAAGGGAACACCGCACTATGTACTCAAACACAGCCCTAGGAAAGGGCAAGGATCACTAAGGCAAAATCTTTCCCATTCCAACCCCACCTTATGCATCCAGGTCTTATTACCAGCGATAAATGAAGCCACAGGGCTTCAACCTGTCAACAGGAAAAGACTAAAACCTGCAGCTTTAAATGCTATCCTACAAGCTATAACTTAAGATGAACATCAGCCACTTAGGCACAGCGACCACCCCTTATTCTTCACTCCTGCTGGGTCCTCCTCTTTATTTTAAGCGCAGATCAAGGAGAAATACGCAGCCTCAGGTTAAGCTGTATGCAGAATTTTGTAACTTTGTTTATTCTGTCAATATTAGCAGAAGAATCCAACAAAACTAAGTTTATGCTGCTGAATGTCTTGTCCCTAAGTATATTTATAATTCCAGTTAGACTCCCTGTTTGAAACACAAGCACAAATCAGTTTTACCAGAGCATGGTACTATTTCTAGAAAAGCTGCCTGTTAACACGAATATGTTTTACTAAAATGTTTAACTCCCAATTGTAAAACTCGTTCATGTATTTCAGTGAACACAACTGGGTCTGTAGGACCATGAGCTTAGGAGTTCATAAAGAACCAGAACTGTTACTAGTGAAACAAACTAAATACAACTTTGTATAAACAGATTTGCTACGAGCTGGAATTTAATGATCTAAAGAATTCCATTGAGAAACAATTTCCGTTGGTGAATAGAAATTGCATGTGTATAATAAGGAACTCATCACCATCAGTAAACATTTCGGTGGTATAACATGATGCCACCATCACTGGCAAAATTAGTTTAATTATTTGGACATTCTTTAGGGAAAGTATATGACATTAAAAACATCACACTCACAATAGGTGGAATCCAAACAGATCGGGGGAAAAACTGATCGCTTACATTCTAATAGTATGTTAAATTGATAGCTAGAACACTGCTTTCACTTCATTACTCCCCTTTTTCTCTGTCCCATGCCCCACTACACAGTGTTGAGGATCAAAATCTCTCTCTTGGGACCACAAACTTCAAAAATAAAACAGAACAAACTTTTGCATGATGTGGAGAGAAAGAGATGGACATGTCATTTTCTCCTCTGCCTGTAACTTCGAGAGCTACGTATCAAAGAAAACCACAGTAACGACTGCATGTGAAAATCAACACTAAAGATGGTGCCAAGTGAAAAGGTAACTTGATTCAAGGGGAAAGATCAAGTAATTAAAACAGCCGTTTCCAAGGGCTCCTCTAGATCTGCAAAAAAATACTGCTACAATACATCAAACCTCAGAGGCTAAGCAGTCCTCTGCCAGAGCAACGCAGCTTTGCTGACAGCGTTTCGGAAGAACTGATTTAAATTGACACTTCTGATATAACAGTGTCCAAAACAACTGCGACAACAACCACAGGGCAGACTCTCTCAAATAAGAAATGTGTTTGTTTCTTTAGACATCCCACAGACTGATGAACCCATGTTCCAAGGGTGGGTTTTTTCTTCAGTAGCAATGTTTATCACGCTGCTTGTCATTTCCAGATCAGGCTTCCTTTGCGTATCCTACGCCTGTATGTTGCAACCTTTGCTAATAAACAGCTCATTAACAAACGTTCAGTGGAAGGGGCTGGGTTTTTACTGCCTGGTTGCATATCAGCTTCAACTGATCTCAGTTCAGATCTCAATGTTGTTGTTCTCCCTGTGGTCTCCAGCAAGTCTTCTGGTCATCTCCCTTCAGACAGCGCTAACAGCTTGTGAGACAGGTCGAGTTAACTCGGGAACATCTCAAACACAATCCATCCTTGCCCATCTTTGCAAAACCAGCACCACTGCTCCCCATCCCTCTCTCCTCCACCTCCCAAAACCACACTCTGCAATTTTCCAACCTTCTCAATACGCCTTCTTGAACCAGGTCGTTACGCACCCGCAAAGGACTTGCATTTGATACAAGGCGGAGGGCAAGGCTGCGTGGGCAGAACTGCAGCATCCTTTTCATCTTTTCACAAACTCCCTACAAGCGTATCCTGTTTCTCTGTGAAACGATAGATCGTGTACTAAAAGCTACTCCTTTTCAAGAATCGGGCACGTTCAGAATAATCATCCCTTTCTTCCTTACAACACGAGTTTAGTTTCACGAGTAGATTAAAAGAAACCACCTACAAGAACTACTGTGTTTTAGAAAATGTGACAAAACCAGGCGTTCTGTGACAGCCTGAACAGAGTCCAACCTGCTTTTACAAACACTTCTACACGTACCTAGTAGAAACGGGGGGAGGGAGTAGCCATCTCGTTGCCTTGCATCTATCTCCCTTCTGAAAACAGCTCTTACATATAGAGGATGGATTCAGCGACAGACTGGGATACACTCTGGCACTCCGTGGCAGCCAGCCTACCCAGGTAAATCATCCTGCTGGAGACTATCCCTTCCTTACTGTACGCAACAGTAAAAACCATTGCTTTTAGGGCACCTAGCACCCCAACGGGTGACCGTCAGATGGTAGAGAAAGCGGAGCACGCACCCTTACCTATCAAATTCCTGAGGAGGCAGGCACATGCAGCATTAGCAGAAACTCTCCGTGGCTGTCACAACCAGGTTCAGATGAGTCATAGCATGGTGAAACCTAGAAGCAGAAAGACCTTGGGTATGAACAAAATTTGAATGGGAAATGAACGGGTGATGCCTTTTTCAGAACGTAAAGGGTACTGTGGAAACTGGGCTCGTAAGAAGCCAGAGGCAACAATGAAGACTTACAAAACCACAAACTACTAAGTTTTTACAGACAACTTTACATATCTGAGACAACCTGTATGAGAAGTTTCTCATTTTATCAACTCCAATCTTTATCACCCATTCTCTGAACCAAGTTATTTTCTTCCAGAACACATTCTGCCAGGCATTTGGAGATTAAACGGACACTTGGTTACGCCTGAAAGGGGACATTCAGCAGTGCTGTGGTCCACTTTTTTTCTCTCTATTCGACATAAAGCCTATCACACGTCAGACACAGGAGCGAGCACAAGTGGGTTTTGCTAAGTCACCAACTGCAGCCCTCTAAGCAGTCTCCGAGAGCAGCAAAGGAAAAAAGTTTCAAAGCTGCTCCTTCCTATTGACCAGGTCCTGTAACAAAAATCTGTGTTGTTTCAGTATTAGCCTTAACATCTGACCTCTGTCTCTTGCTATGAAAGGCCTGCATCTGGAGACGATAGCAACCCTCTAAAATTAGACTGGGCAAACAGATGTAACCATGGAGATTGATGCTGCAGTCCCGAGAACTCCGCAGAGGCACAAGCTGGAGGTAGAGCACATACTGCCAATGAATTTTTGTCCTCCTCTACTCCCACCAAGCTCACGCGTTAGAGGAGATGTGCGGTGAATCATATCAAAGAGAGACTGAAACCCAACTCTAAAATGAGACTGGAAGAGAAGACCTCGATCGTTTCTCCAACCTGGTTTTTCCCCAATCCAGTTCACTGCACATTTGTGCTGACATGAAGCAGAAAAAGCACGGGTCAGGACAAACAAGGGTGACTGCTTTACCCTGCAATGCCAGCGTAAGCTGCACATAAAACTATGCTACAGGTACTACTTATTGCATTACAATAATCTCTGAAATTTGCTAGGTTGATAAGCAAATAATTTTAAGTCACCCACTGCTACTCTCCCAACAGTACTTCTAGTCAGAGTTGAATAAAGTTGGAATACTTGGTGATAAGAACATTAGCATCCACCAAAGTTATTTTAAAAGTGCCAGACAGCATTATCAACAGAGCTCAAGGTAGTCACAAAATGTTAAGGGTTGGAAGGCACCTCAGAAGTCCAACCCACTGCCCAAGTCATTATTGTCATCTATGTGCAATTAAAAATGTAGCTTTCAGAGTTGGGTTAGTTTTTCTTTTATTATTGCAAGTTAAGTTTAGGCTGATTTACAAAGTATTGTGTGAAATTAAGTCCTTGGAAAAATGACAAGCATCATCGAAAGAGCTGTACTAGATACACACAAAAAAAAACCAATCATCAAATGCAGGAAAAGCAGTTTCCAAAAGGTGGAGAGAACTAAACTCATGTTTAAAATAACATTCCAGGAAGAGCTGCATTTAAACCTTCTTATTACCAAGAAACCAAGTCTGCCTCTTCCAAGTAGAATCACATTCCAATTTTGGAGCAGAGATGTTCAATTATAACTCAGTCTAATGAAGCCAGTAAAAGCTTTAACATCTATGTGCTTGTGATTGCTACTGACATTTTGGCAAGCCATTTGGGCTGCAGGTAAATAAATCATTCCTGCAGGCGGTGGCCTTCTGGTCAAGAAAATTTTCCCTTGTTTTCTTTCAGGTGAAATTCTTCACCTATTGAAGCATTACTAACCTGCATCGTAATTCTAACCCCGAACTCTCCATTTTCTTTGGTGTTAAATTATAGACCTGCTGTGTAAAGACAACTTTATTTTAATTTTTTTTTTTGGTAGAAGATTGCCTGTGAAGCTCAATTGTGATTGGGAAGGCTGCCTACGCAGCAGAGAGAGTGAGAAAAAACACACTTGCGGAGCTGAAAAAACATTGCTGTAGGCGTCCATAAGGAGAGAGGGAGGGAAGGAAGAAAGAGATCGGTTCTTCTGAAAAAGGCCATTTTCTTACATCACCCTTCAAAGAACTCAAATGTGCTACTTGCAGAGAATGCGAAGGGTTGTTTGCAATGTTCCGGACGTCAATATGCAGCGCTACAAGCAAGATGAGGGATCCTTGCAGATTCATTCTCCTCAACATCAGGATTGGCCACCTACCCAAGGAAGGCTGCACCTGCCCCACTTCTCTGCCACATCCAGGAGAGGTTGTTCTCACGGAGCAGCACGTCACCTGCACAACAGCAGCTCCAAGCTTTAGAAGACCTACGTAATTAATAACATGAGGAGGTATTGAAATTGTAACCAAAGCCTTTTCAAAAAAAGAAGGGAAAGGAGAACGCTCTCTAAAAACACTAAGAGTAACTAGCATTTATTCTCAGCAGAATCCAACAGCATTTGGAGCTGCTGAGAAAAGAGCTACAAGAAGTTCAGATGTTTCTTTCTCACAGACTATTTTGCTCCGTAGCCTACACAGCCTTCAGCCCATTCATCTCCTGAGGAAAGGGAGCAGGCCTCTCAGGATGTCTTATTAACTAATCCAGGTTTTCAAAAGAAAGAGGGAACAGGCATCAGTGGAAAATATCCTTCTCAATTTTCTTTAAGGCTGCACCACCTACGTGCGTTATGATTTCTAAATAAAGAAGTCTACACGAAGTGCTCTTGTGCCATCATAAAGCTATGGAAATATTTTTAATAGGTCTGTCTTTCCCTTCACAACAAAAACAAAAGGCTTTTGACGCACGTGCATTATTCCTGTAATTACTACCAGAGGAATGAAGACAGCCAGGACAAGTTTCCCCAATGAAGTTCACCAATTATGAGACGATGCGCTGCAGGGAAGAGGAAGATGCTGCTGCTCCCATGGCTTTAGACACCAGCCTGCAACCTGTTTTGCGAATCCCAGTCACAAGGAGATGGCATTTCAGCACCTAATCCCTCGAGTGTTCAGGCTGGTATTTCCACAGCCCTGTGCCTAGCAGATGACTGAATTCCTGCACCCATGGTACGTGGCCACAACAAAGAACAGCCTAGAGAGCAGTACTACTGACACGCCACCTCCAACCAAAGGTTTCACAGAGCTCGAAGTTTCATCTCCTGCCAAATGTCTGCTGTCACTCAAGATGCTGATTGTCAGGAGCTGATAAATATCATTACTACAAAGTAAACTCCACTTTTATACATCTTTTCAGCTATATGATTACTAAGCACTAATGGCTATTACTCACACACAGTAACGCAGGTAAGGCAGGACTTTGAAGAGCACCAAGCCAGCTAACTTGCACAAACCTACACGACAAGCAAAAACAGCACGCTCAGAAGTCCCAGCAAAGCTCTTAAAATCACTCTTAAAACATATGAGAGTTGGCCCCTGAAGCTCACAGAGGCACAAGTTCTTCTGAGTCAGAAAGGCAGGTAGGGAAAAAGCATAAAAGGAAGGTATAAAACTCATCAGCAGTAGAACCTCCAGGGGGAAAAAAGGAGGATCTGAATCAATGAATATGAAATGGTGAAAAACACAGAATCACAGAATGGTTTGGAGTTGGAAGGGACCTCAAAGATCATCTAGTTCCAAGCCCCCTGCCATGGGCAGGGACACCTCCCACTAGACCAGGTTGCTCGAGGCCTCATCCAACCTGGCCTTGGAACACTTCCAGAAGCAAGAAAAGAAGGTGATGGAGAAACAAGAACAACAAAAAATGTGTATAAAAAGTATGAAAAATTGAAATCCCTTATTCTAGGGGAACTGGAGTTGCTTATAATAAAAGCAGGTTTACAGACTCCTACTAAACTTTGAAATTATAGACACTCTGACTTTCACCCTGGTGAACAGTGAAATACTATCTGACATTTATTAATAAAGCCTCTCTACATACTAATACACATATAAGTCTAATAACCCAAGAACGCACAAAAATATTACACAACAAATGAATCCCATACATAGAATTTGCATTCTAATAAAGCGTATCCTTTCATGCTCGGCTTGTCAAGTTAAGGAACATTTGCTTCAGGAGTCACTGCCAGAATAATCTGATCTCTCATATTCTTCCATACATTTCACTTTTGGGTAAAAGGAAGGTTTTCTTCTTCTTAGTGAGAAGAGAAGAGCTCAAGGTAGTCTGCAACGCTGTCTTGTACCTTCAGGCTCTAAGATCTCCAGTCAAGACTAAAGCTATTAGGAAAGAAAAACCCTCGAAGAGCAGGGAGGGCTGTCAGGGGATGCTCTGCTACTGCTAATATCAAAATTCAGAGAGAATATTTACCTTTTGCTTTTCAGACACTAAGACCTCCGGGAATTTCTCAGAGATATGCTAACAACAAAGAAGAAAGCTGAACTAATGAAACCTTTTAACCTTCTCATACCTTTCTGTAAAATAGTAGCACAGAAAAGAGATACTTGAAAGTGAATTATACTTCAGTTTTTGAATGGAGAATTCAAATGTGGCGGGGGAGTGTCTGGGTTCTCATTTTGTCTGTTGGTTTTTTTTCCTCTCATCAAGAGTAAACTAAAGTCTGACGCAGATTTACAGCCTGATACAAATTCAAACACCTTTGACATCATAATTATACAGTATCAATCAAAATTAGTAAAATTGCACTTAATTCATTAACTACTTTGCTGCCCTGTCAACAGGAATCAATTACAGTAATACTTAACATCTTTCTCGAAAGGGGTAATGGAACAAAATTTCATTTAAATTCATTTATCCTGAAAAAGACTTCTCCTGACATTCACATCATTTTAGTGCAGCAAGTCATAAGCTTTCTGGTTATTCAGAGCCACCGTGGCTTACACACTTCCACACCAGTTTTTCTAGCCACGCAGCACATGACTCTTACAGCCTACAAATGGCTTGATGTTTACCTTTAATATAATTGCACATCCTTCACGTAAAATACCTATACAAAGACACCACAGAGTTAAAAGAGCTTTGCACCTGTAAACCAATGCTCTTGTCCAGTCCTGAACTAATGGAAGTGAAACATCAAGGAATTTGCAGAGCACAATCACAAAAATGTGAATGTTGGGGTTATTCCTGACAACAGTAAGCACTTTAAAGTAAGGAATGCAAATACTTCAGCTTCAAGTGACAGAAACCAACAACAAATGCAAACAGAATCCACTTTTTTCCCCCCTTACATTAAATATTGACCCACCCTTTTTGCTGTCCAGCATTCCCTCTTCAGAAGTTAGGTTTTCTCTCGGAAAAGACGTCCTATTGCTGGTTTTTCAGCACAGCTTTCTGCCACAGTTCAGCTATAAGAGAAGGACACGACTTGCTCCTGTAGGAGTTCCTGCAGGCCAAGCAAAGAACTAAATCTATGGCAGAAAATGCTGGAGGAGCAACAATAAAGGGGCAATTCAGCAAAGAATTTGCAAATTCACAATTTTAAATCTCACTACTTTTCCATTTTGCCCACCCCCCATGTAATTTCTATCCATTTGACTGCTGTTAACAAGAAATGAAAGACTGAGCTAGCATCTCGACTGACTTCTGCTTTTGGAATTTTAAAACTGTTTGTCAATGAGAACAGAGGAAGCACCACAGAGAATACGCCGCTGTTAGGAAGCTTTCAGCTGATAAGGGTTCAAAGTGCTCTGCGGATAAGGTAAATATCATTAAATCAAATACAAAGAAAGGGAAATCAAGGCATGGGAAATAAAAGGAGTTGCTCAAGGTCATCCAGCAGCCGAGCGTCTGTCACAAATATTAGCCTTCCAACTTCCAGCACCCAGGGCAAAGAACCATAACAACTTCTCTTCACATAAAGGCTTTCATCAACGCTTTGATGAACTGGTAATACACAGCATGTAAGCAACAATACATTGCCTAGGTAAATCAGAAGCTCAAAACACGAAGGCAGAGAACTGCCTAACAGTGACCAAACTAAAAGCCACGAAGCGCTGTTGCAGCGCACGCTGATCAACCTGGGGGTTTCCACCGGCGTGTGCTAACATCTGTCAACAAGTCAAAACATGAAATCACATTTCTTCAGTCTTTTACAATATATCAGCGTATTGCAGAAACTCTATGAATTTATCCTGTAGCACACAAAGCGTTCAAGGCAGCAACATCCAAATGTGGATGTTGGTTACCTGTGTATGTGCTTTGAGCGCTGCTTCTCTGAGCCCCGTCACAGCACACAACATACACCCACTATACACCTCCTACAGAAAGAAGCTTCACAATAAATGTTCTATAGATGTATACTGTCCATAAAATTGAGACATTAACTATACCGCTAGTTTCAAAATATTGAAGAGAACATGAAAAATTCCACTGCTGAGAATTTATTCAGTCTTCAGAAGTTTTGAAGCAGTGTCAAACTGAAAATCCTTGTAATCTCTAAGGAGTTTCACACTTCATGAACCTTATCTTCTTCTATCCCTTGTTCAAAATTCAATGGTAACAAAAAGTCAATTCCCTTAGCTAGGAAGTTTTCTGCATATGAAACCAAACTTCTGCTTTCCTATGTCGCGACCCTTTCTTCATGGAAAATAAAGCACCACCTCGGAGATAAAGCAGAACTTGTTACTTCCATCCTACTGAAAGAGACAAGAGTCGTTCAAGATATTCTTTCCTGTCCCACCCAAGGCTTCTAATTTCAGTGGAGAAGCCTCTTTTTATACTTGCATTTCATGTGAGCCAATCATCTGTTATACCACAAGCACCTTATGTCTCTTTTCCCACTTGACTTACTGGGCAGACTGGGGAATTCCCAGTAGAGTGGGACTTTCTCTGCCCATTCAAGGACCTTCGCGCTCTTTGCCAGGTTAAGATAAAACTTAAAAGGGTTCGTTGCCCGTTTCCCCAGGAAAATTACAAACTCTTTTGTCCTCTTTTCAGTAGACAGCTCATTTAACCACATTTCAAGGTACACTCTTCTATAAAGAATATTTCACAGTTACCCTCTTCAGGAAACAAAAACAACCCCAAATATTTTTCTGTCTGCTTAGACGGCATTAATATTATTGCAGCTTACATTTTTTTAAAAAAAGTTTTGTAAAGAATTTAACCGAAAACAGTCTAGCTATTTGACCACACGTCTCAGAGCTCTGCATAATTCAAACAAGCAATTTTACTTGTCTGTTCTGCAATTTTCCCATTAATGAAAATAATATTTACTTCACAGGGGTCAGAATGATTAAATTGCATGAAGAGCTGGAATCTAAAACAGGGGGTAATTTGATAGATCTCTCAGGAGAAAGGGTGAAGGAAAAACAAATTAGATTTTATATTCGCTTTCAAATGAGAAAAATATTTGAGTTGCAGTAGAACCAGCTCCTTCTGCATTTTCAAGGATATTAGCAAAATTACACGCAATAAAGAAAATTCAATGCTAATGCAAATTTCTCTCAAACTACATGTCCAGCCATGAACAGCAGCAGATTTTTATCCGAACAGACAAGCTTTGGAATCTGCCTTGATTCTTGCCCATCCTGAAGCGGCTGCAGCTTCACTAATAAAATAAAGATGTAACGTTTTGAGAACTCAGTGCTCCTTTATCCGTGGGAAGAAAGGGGAAAAAAAAGAGTTGCAGAACACTCTGAACATATTATTTTTAATAAACCCAAACCAAAAGAGAAATGTAAGAAAGTACCTTGTGAATTCAGAGACTATTAATATAGCCAACTATTAAGGATTCATGAAAGGCTATTCCCAGCTTCAACTGCTCAGCTCAAGGCCAGACAAATTAAAATTACCCAGTCCACATCTATGTGCTCCATAATTATTCAAGCTGTTCTTAAGGTGGTCTTGCTATTACAGAATCATTTGTGCCCAGGCTGACCAGGTGTAGCTGAGAATCTGGTTGAGCCCTTTTTTTTCCTTTTGCTAAAAATATAGTTATTTAGGATGCCTGGCTCTCAACATAGAATTCTCTTTACTTGTCAGTAAATACACTGAAGCATGAATTCACAAATACACGTTTTTCCTGCTTTAATTACTACAAGGAGGACTGAGAAAGCAGGCTACTTCAGGTCAATTACTTTGGGTATTTTGAATTAATTTCTGAAGCATGTTTGACAGAGAGTGAAGAGTCTTAAGAAAAAAAAAGTCTTTGTCAAAGGAAGCATGTGATGCACTGATGCACAGCGTATAGTACAACATGTACCATGCTGACACAGGCTCTGCCACCAAATACATCATCCTGGAAAGTACCATGCTCTGAAGGTAAATGAGAAATTACAAGATTGAGCTCAAGTTAGGAGATGCAGCTATAAGGAAGTCAGGGTGGGTTTTTCTGCTATTATTTTTGTCAGGGCTAAAATACCATATTTATTTATCTATGAATGGTGCAGTTAAAACACTCCATAACTAGCAACCTCGGATACAGAGAAAAATACACTGCTGAGCAACTCATGATTTTAATGGGAACAGCAAATATGCCAGAGATTCCACTAAAGATGAGAAAATTCTCTAATCTTACACCAGCGTAAAGAAGTTCAAAGAAGAATTACTACCAGAAGCACAGAACCCGTAAGCATTGCAAACGAAGATTTCTTTTTAAGCAATTGCACAATCCAAATAGCGTCATCTGCTCTAGTCCATTTGAGTCATTGTCCATCACCGTCAAGAATACACAGGAACAAATCAATTCTTCACCTGCTTCCCTACATCCTTCAGGGCAGAACATGACTACTCTTCTAAATAAAAGCCTTGAGAAAAAGCCTGCTCCGGTGAATCATTCACATAAACATGCCAGCAAAGGTTTACATTCCACCAGTTGAATGTAAAAATAAATACCCGCCATAAATCTCGTGAGGAAAAACAAATTAACACGTTGTTCTTTAGTTTTCCATTAAAATATTTGCCCATTTGTACCAGACAACGGAAACGTTGCACAGTTCAGTGAGCTACACTAACAGCAGATTTTAATTAGCTAACACTAGATTTTTTTTTCCCCTCCATACATTTAGAAACCCATTTTGACAATCTAAAACATCATTAGATGATGTCACTGACGGCATCCACAAAGAGTCTAAGGCAGGTCTTAAATTATTTTTATCCAATCCTAACAATATGACCCTGCTGCGATAGTTGGCTTCTGACAGGATTAGGAAAAGCATGGGAAAGAAAACAACCCATGGAATTCAAACAATCTAGAGCAGGAACACACGGCACAAGCACAACTCTAATGAATTCTGCTTATAAAATAACCAGACACTCCATAAGTGGCAGCCGAGTTCAAAAAACATCCTATTAAGGCCATACGTGGCCAGTGGAACCCTTTAGGAACCGTGTACGTGCTGCTGGTGGGGAGGAGCTGTGTTGCAGGACCGATCCTGAACTTGAGCCCATCCTGCAGCTGTGCACAGCTGGAAGAGGAGGAGGAGGTAGGAAGGAGTAGCAGAATTGGAGCAGGCGGAGGACAGAAGCAAGATGGGCTGGTGTGGCCACACCTCCACACCCTGAGCTTCCAAGGAGAAAACTTCTCAATTTTGCTAGGAAAATAGACTCCACACAATGCTGCTGCAACAGCAATTGCCAAGAGAGGGCTGAGCTCTGAGACACCCAAAGGAAAAATCCCATCCCGCTTGCTTACTAGTTACCCCAAACAACTATTCACCGCTTTGAGGAAAACCACCCGAATTTCAGCGAAAATACTAATTTTATCAGGTACAAGCAAGCTTAAAATCTGCCATTACACCCCCAAGTTAGGTTCAGATGTAGTTTGATTCTTATTCCAAGAGTTTCAGCAGAGGCATATGAAAGAAACCAGAGCAGATCCAGTTACCACACATGGCACAGTTTCCTTTTATAGCACGACTGACGGAAGGGGAATTGAAGATGAGCTTCCAAAGTCTCGATGTCCCACAGACGGGAGACAAACTAAATAAGCTCAGACTGCTGAACTTTGTTAATGGATCTTCTCCTGAACTGTGGCAAGTAATCTCATAATTTGTATGTAAAACTGCTCTGCTGAAGCAGTTTTTAAGGAGAGTCACAAATGCTTATCTAACAATTACATGTAAGAGCCATTTGCTGCCTAGTTTTAAATAACTGGGGTATACAGCATTATTGGTATGTTATACCAAAAAAAGCGTTTGAAATCCTGAATAAAGAGCTTCACCACCCCATATATCCCTTCAGTGTTCGGGTATGGAATAATGAGCAGTTGCAGTTTCCATTTGGTAGACAGAAAGGTCTTTTCTTGACGAGGAAATGTTTCCAAATCCGAAGACATGCATTTTTACACTATTTCAGAGGTTTCCACATACTATGCAAGACGACAACCTAAAAGGACTTCCCCATCACCAGGGTCTCAAGCACCAGAGCCGTATGAAGTTGAAGTGTTAAGAAAACAGCGCACAGGGAAAACGCCGCACAGCAAACCCATGCCCAGCACAGGATTGCAATCACCATCTTCATACAGCACAGATTTTTAACACGTTTTAGAATTTTATCTACAAATAGACTGGTTCCACACTGCATACCCAAAATAGCTGCTGAGGTACCATAGAAAAGCTGTCAATAACAACACAAGTTGACTCCAGAGAAGAAGGGACTCCCATCACGCTGCTCACTCAGTTCTTTCCTTACAAGACAACAGGGTCTTGATTTATGGTCCCAGGTTGCCTTCAAACACAAAAATACCTTGATCCTAAGTAGTCCTGGACACTTCCCTGGCTTTCTGAAATATTTTGGTATCAGTGAAGTACAAATAAGAGTTCCTTTCCTCACATCTAGACTCAAGCCATGAAAAGCTCTGTTATCACCAACCTCACCCGAAAGCCCCACATCTCACTTGAATGCACTTCTCCAGAAGGGAGTGTTTGCTCTTAGTCAAAAGAATGCTCCTTGTGATCCCTACACCAGGCAGCAGGCTGAAAATGTGTTTTCCCTGAGGAGAGGACAGCAATATCAACACTGCACAAGGCTTTGGAGGAGAACTACCTTCACCAAGCCATGCAAGCAGCATAGCCTGGGCTAGATTCGGGGCTTTGCTGCTTTTCTCAGCTTTGTGTTACATAAGTTACAGAAAATAAATTGCAAACCCAATCTTAACTAACTGTGGAAGGTATTAGAGGAAACTGTCAGAGCACATACAAAAGGACCATTTTAGGAAGCAGAAATAAGTGTAATCACAAACATCAGAGGTAAATAAAAGAGCATCGACATAACTAAACCGCAATACTCCTTCAAAATAAAGGTAATTTTAAACAGCAAAATCCCCTTCAGGTGAGTAATGTCACCACTCCACACAAGCCTTGAAACCCTTCCTCCTTGCAGTGGGCAGGGAAAGGGAGCACCAGAGATACCCATGAGGCCCTGAGGTGACCTTATCCTCTAAGCAGAACCAAGGTAAGCTCTATTTCAAGTCAGTTCACAACAAGACAAGAAATGATGTGTAATGGAAGAGCAATTTGGCTGTTATGGTAACAAATAGAAAAATAAATCTACCTATTGAGAGAATATTCTAAGAACTCTCCTCTCAGAAGTTGTCTACTAGCATGTGCGCTGTGTTTACACCTGATTTTCCACCAATTCAAATTCTAATTCACATTCACTAATTTGCCAACCATTGTGCCTAGACCTGAGGAAGAAAAGGGGAAGAAATGGGGCAACAGCCAGATGCCAAACCCCTTACCTGAAATTAGTAGCTAAAGCCTACTCTCCTTTTTCAGAACTTTGAGGACTTCAAAAAGTTTACAAATATATCCTTACAGCTGAGAAACACAACCTAAGACTTTCAAACATTTTACCTTTAACTATAGTTATTAATATTTTCTTAACCATGCTTATATTCACAGCACAAATATCACACTGCAGGACTCAAAGGGATATTTTTCTCCTCTATTTTTGTTAGGTTCATTTCACAAACCATCTATTTCTCTGGAAAATACATACCTAATAGGACATTTGCCTTAAAACAAGCTCTGAAGTAAAAGGTTCTACCTCCTCCCTCCCTTCTTTTCAAGTCTTAGCTGGCAGATGGTCAAGAGGATGTTTATAGCGATAGAGGATGTTTATCAACCAGCCTTCATAGGTTGAACAGGCTGGTGCCTTAATAAAAACATTTGACAATGCCCTTTAGCAATTTAAGTACAGAACGTGTAATGCATTCAAATAATGCCGTTAAAAAATACTTGGAAAATACTGATCCTGAACTCGCATCTGCTTTTTCCCCATCCACGTGGCTCTAAATCCCCCAAACATAACCTTCATTTAACCTCTGCCACATTTAAGTATCACTTTAATTTAGAGTAAATCTCAACAACACTCATGGAGTAAACGGCTTCCAATGACTTACGGGTTTGAGAACAAAATACTTACGAATTCCTGGTTGTCTTCATCTTGCAGTTTTGATTAAGCATCCTTTTTCTTTCGAAGGCAGAAAGGGAAAGTTTGGTAAACTTGTTAACCAGGTCACAGTCAGGCTTGCATCAATTTTACCATGCTAACCACAGAAAAACACAACTCACACCAGCATACGGGATTTGCATGGGTTACAGAAGACTTTGTTCAATGTTACAGGCCAGGACTAGCCTCTACTCTACGTCTAACTTCCTTACTGAAGTGTTCAAGCATTCCTCCTCATCACCCTTCTGTGAAACGAGAACGATGCCATTTCAGAGAGACATAACTAAGGTAGGTATCCCGACTCTCTTCCCCGTGGTAGCAAAAGGCTAAGCGTGGGCAAGCACAGAGGAGGAGTATGAGACTACAGCTTTTGGCACTGAGTCAATTCAGGCTGGATTAAAATTGCTCAGGGAGCCACAATATTAATCACCTACATTTCCACAATGTCATTTGCCAAAGCTTCTGTTCCTGCTGAGAATTTTTATTACCTTATGCCCAACGACACCTAATCCAGGAAATCAGATCCGGGTTTTCAAACCAGATCCTCTTCCATCATCTGACCAGATACACCAAGGCCTGATCCAGCACGTCCAACACACAGCCATTAAACCAGAGCCTAATAAAAGTACATCTCCCACAGATCAAGAGGACTATGATCCACATGAAACAAACAATACAAATAACTGCAAGTTAAGTTCCATGAGGGGGGTGGTCATACCAGCTATAAAGGGTGAGGGAGCATTTCTCAAATTTAAGACAATGCAATTGATTTTTTTTTTTCCCCTCCCATGTGTACTCTCTTTAAATCAGTAGATCCAAGTCCTGCAACATATGAACATATAATATATGAATTAAGGCTTACTATGCACTAAACTGACCATTTATAAAGTGACAGCCTCACAAAAGCACCTACTAAAGACCTTCACCTTTAAGAGACTTTAAACTGTATTTTAGCTGCTTAAAAACACCCCCGATACTACTTACTAAAATATACTAATATACTAATATATACTGTATATTAGTATATACATCAGTATACATGTATACATGTTTAGATGTATATACTAATATACATCTAAAAAGATACTTGTAAATAAATTCGACTTAATGTACTTCTAAAATAAAAGCACCACATATGGAAAGCCATGAAATAATGATGCCAGTAACATGTTCTGCTACTTTCAAATTGGATTATAAGTGTAACCATCACAAGTGTAGGGCATACTAGTTGTAAATATCTAATGAATTTGTTCCCTATGGCGAAATATATGTTTTTAAAACAAGGGAAATCAAAAGAGTATTAAGGATTTTTAATTGTCTGTGACCTAGCAAGGGTAACTAGTATACTCCTCATTGGGTCTCATTCTTACTGACTGAAATAAAAGTAATTTCCCTGCAGACCAAAGCAGATCTTATCAAATGACTACTATGCCCTGAAGAAGCCATAAATTAATAATGGTATGCAGTGACTTGATACTGTAGGGGGGTAGGAGGAGGGTGGAAAAAAGAATACACGCGACGTTAATGAACTGCCGTTTGCTTCTGAACAATATGCTATCGCTCATTCCACCAGCAGCAGACAGATCAAACAGGTAAATGACTCGCAGGCTCCCGCACGAAGATACACAGCTCTTCAAAGAAGGCTTACAGGCACGTCACATCATGTCAAGACCCCAGTGTCTAGCAGACATCATTAGCTCCGGAGCTAGTGACAGCATTAGCTCTGAAGGTAGCGACAGCAAGTTACAGCTTTTAAAGAGTGACTTTGCAAATTAATCTGCAAGATTTTAAGCCTTGTAATATAAGAATCAGGAGCGCAGCTGCTGCAGTAACAGAGGTACAGGAGGCAACCTAAGCAGCAAATGAGGGGGGTTTTTAGGAGGAAATTCTTCACAGGAAGGATGGTGAGACACTGGAACAGGCTGCCCGTGGAGGTTGTGGATGTCAGGTTGGATGGGGCTCTGAGGAACCTGCTCTAGTGGGAGGCGTCCCTGCCCATGGCAGAGGGGTTGGAACTAGGTGATCTTTGAGGTCCCTTCCAACCTAAACCACTCTATGAATCTATGAATTTATCAGGGAACCAGAAATCTGAAAACTGTTCCACAGATAAAATACATACAGATACAGACACCTGTACAGTTCTATACTTGTCTGTGCTCCTAAAGAGAACAAAAGATTAAGAAACACAGAATCAGCTATGCAGAAGACAAAAATCAGAAAAAAACTCTCAATATTCCTAACCCCAAACTCCAAACAAAAAGGCGTTTGAGTAGCTGGTGATCACGGTTTGAGTAGAAGAACCCTAGAATTAAAACAGAATAGTAAAATCATAGCAGCAAATACCAGATTTGGTGGACTTAGTAAGCACCACAGCTTGACGTCAGACCTCGAGAGGCTTCAGGAGCTAAATGTAAAAGTTCTACTAAAGCCTCTAGAAGTTAGACAAAGAAAGCAAACAAAACCATTGCTTCTAATAATGCAGAGAAAACTGGGGAACTCTGGCAGGTAATGGTAGTTAAAAAGTAAAGTTACAAGCAACTTCACATATTCTTTACTCAATATAATCGGAATCCCGTGCTACCAGGCACGCCACCCTGCCTGGCTTTACACATCTGCAGCACAGTAAAGATTGTGTTTACCAAAATTACTTCTAGTTGTATCACACTGACCTCCATGCCTCTGAAGCTTTATGCCCACCATAGGTTGATCTTGCCATTACCAACCAAGCCACTAGCAGGAATAAGGCATTGTAAGCCAAGTAGGAATTTGGAAACACAAACATTTAACAGAAGAGAGACAAAAAGCACATAGAAACAATGCTGCAAAGCAAGCTCAAGGAAAAAAAAAAAAAGTCTTAGCCAGTCTCAGGGAGAGCGCTGGAGTTCAGAGATTAAGTATTTGTAGATTGCAATATTTCTATAAACTTCTTGCTTTTGAATAAAGTGCCTGGCCTCTCCTTTCCTCCAACTTCTAACAAGCTACATGCTGTTACTTTAAGAGGTACTCTGAGCTCAGAGAAAAAAAGAGGACAAGCCTGAAAAAAGCAGGTTAAATTGGAGCAAGTTGTGAAACAGTACATGGAGACAGCTACTTGCTATTTAAGTGCGAAGACTAAATCAGGGGTAAGCCCTCCTGCTTTTAAAAAAAATCATGTAAAAAAAAAAAAAAGAGATGCACCCCAAGAAACAATCATCATCTTTTTAACACATAACCTTTTTAAAAGGTTAGATTTCCAGGTCTCGTAAGAAAGGGAGAAGGGAAGAAGCTTTGCACTGAACTTCTGAAACAGGCAAACAAAAACAAGACTTACACGGCATTCACGTGCGGATATAAATTAAAGGCTGCTGCAGGTTTTTGGCTTTGTGGCTGGAAGAACTGGTCACTCAGCTTATGTCAGACTGAACTTAAAATAAAAAGCTTCAGGTACAGATAACTCCCGTGCCTTGCAATGAGGGAAGCCAGTGGCTTGCCAGGTGTTCTTCTTCACAACCTCAATAACGTCTCAAAACCAGAACAGAAGACGTGGTGTTACCAGTTCTCAAACTGGCTTCTAGAAACAAGCCAAATTCAGGGTATTTGTTACCTCTGGAACCTTAGGTAATAATGCCACTTGATCATTGAGAAGTTACTACTTTAAACCATAACAAAACCCAACTTAATAAATGAATAAATAAATAACAGACCTCTGCAATGCTCGTAGGTAATTTTACTTACGGGGATATTCTTGCTGAATTTAACTGGACTGTTCACAAATTACATGCCTTCATGTTGTTCCAGTCAGGAACAGACATTATCCTCAAGGCAGATCTCTTTTCTTTGATAAAAAATAAACTTTGTAACTTCTCTGTGATCTTCAAACAAATCAGCTGGAGAAAAAGAAAACACGTCCAAAATGGAACAAATTCCTTCAATATTCATCTGCTCAACCATTTGTCTTGCACAAGTTGATTCACTCAAAGCAAATATTACAGGTGACCATAAAGTCACCCTATTGGGGTTTGAACACAAAGTATGCAATTAACCAAAAATCATCCCAAACTCCTCCTCAAAAAATATTTGTGTATCAACAGACAGTAAGCAAAAAAAAAGATGTGTATCTGACTTTGGAAAACTCTCAGGAAGTTTTGCTTTGCAAACCTGGTCACAGATGTTGTCTGGAGAACCTTTAACATATCCCCTCATTCCTAATACATAATACTAGCTATTCCCTGCTTTTTAATTCCAGTTAAGCTTTGCTCACTATTAAAGTATGGTAACAATTCTGGTAAACTGTATAAAAGGGAAAATATTTTCAATTCTTTTTTTTTCCCTATTTGCTCTTTGCTTTAAATTAGCCCTAGACATTTGGAGTATTATTAGGATTTTAGAACAATTTCCAGATACTCTGCTCAGGAAATTCTATCCTTAAAGAAAAAGTTCTGGTTTATAGCTAGAAATCAGATACTTTCAAGGTGAGTTTTCCCCCTTCCCTTCAACATTGCTTACACAGTACTAATACAGTGGTACCTAGTCCCACCTGACAAGTAGCAGTATCTGAGATGCATCCAGAAGTGTATTTTCAGGATAGATAAAGTCACATTCACAAAAGTAACTATTTCAGGTAAACAGCAACTCATAAGTAGAGATGTGCAAGGAATAAAAGAATGATGCTCATCAGCATCTGCCATGCAATTTTGGTTTTGTATTACCACTACCAAGGAACACACAATCACCCATCCCTCGGCACATAGGAACTCTATACAATACATACATAAAAAAATACTCCCAGGATGTCCAAACTTTGTACACAAGACGAGATTGCACAAGATGCCTACAGAAATCTGAATGTCCTGTGGTAGGATTTAAAACAATGAATCCACTGGACAATATTAAGATAGATCCTATTAATCAAAATAATAAGATAGATCCTATTAAAATATTAAGATAGATCCTATTGAGAAGATACTTTGAGCATACAACCTGCCTTTCCGGTTTTTGTTGGTTCATTTATTCTTTGCTTTATACTGTTTCTTTAAACCTACAGTAGGAATGCAAAGCCTGTTTTTAACTGAACGTGTATTTTTCAATCTGCCTCCAAATCTGAAATACTAAAGGAGAAATGCAACGCCCTGATTTTAGCTACTTCAAGTAAAGCACTGGTGGGAAAACGCTGTTCCAATCCCACTTTAATTAAACCTACAACAACCAAACAAAAATAAAGAAAGAAAATCAGGCATATTGCCTAGCTTTTCCATTATGAGCATGAGGTTTGGGAAAAAAAAATATAAGTAAACAAACTGAAAAAGTAAAATTTACAGCGTAGTCCAAGGAAAATATCACTGTTTAACAACACTGTATGATAGGTCTTTTCGGGAGAGGCTGAAGCTTTCTAACTTGTTCTGCCAATATCAAAGAGCTCTTTTATAGCCCTTAACGAAGAGCAAGGAACATCCCTTCACTTCCCCACCCAAATCTCTCCTGGTTGACCCGAGAAATCCACGAGCTTCACCAGACCAAATGAGCAGAGCTCTTGCGCTGCTTGAAAACAACTTTGGCGTGCCTCTTGAGTAAGATTCAATTTATCAATAAAAAGCTCATTTTCAGCGATGCCATTCTGCTGTTGGTCCCAGGTGAACGCTCAGAGATAAGGACAAGCCAACAAGCGTGGCACGAGAAGAGCTAAAGCAGCCCTAGCAGGATCCCCAGAGCAGCTGGTTGCTCTGGCTCATGTGTGTGCAGCTGCACCTTTCCCTCTTCTCTCCAGCCTGGCAGCTACGCCCAGCCCTGTATAAATAAGATTCCGCTGAATACCACTTGAACTAGTATCTTGGGGTTTGGGTTTGCTTTTTGTTTTGGGTTAGTTGGGTTTTTTTCCCCTAATAATTGACTCCCTAGTTTGCATTTGCAGAAGATAACTGCCGTCTCCTTTTCAGTGCTACAGTCCAGGCAGCTAAGGGTAAAAAAACCAAGCTAGATGTTCTTCTATTCTAAGATAAACTAAGGAAACATCATGAGTAGGAGTTCTAAACCCCCGATATTCCCTCAGCATACACCCTGGGTGTGTCCATCACACCAGTCAGACCCGGCACTCCCTATGGTTCCAGTTCTGATCTGAAATTCAAGAGCAAAACTGTTGTGGTTGGACAGAAATGAGGCAACAGACTGCCCTGTTCATTCTTCTCGCCTCACCCTTACAAGATTTCAGAGCAACAACGGCTCTGTAGGAAGTGGTGCATGAGTGCTCCTAACTGGTGCGTCCCAGAAGTGGAACATGCAAGGCACCCTCAGATCTCATATTAATTGTTTTTGTATATTCAGGCTTTGATTGCCAAATAGCCAGAATTTCACTGAGGTCGTACCCTGTCGACAAGTTAGCAGGGAACTGATTCGTGGTATGTTTTAGAGTAAACAGATGAGTCACTGAAATCATCCTGTTCCTTGAGATTGCCGTGCATTTCAAATTCCCTTCCTGTTCATGAGAAAAAGCAAACAGGTTAGAGAGAGGAATAAATATAAACTGTTTGACCACAAATAAACCTGTGCCTAGATATCAAGTGCCTCTATGCCACTCTCCTTTTTGAAAGGAAAAAGATCTCTCTCAGAATGGAGATGTAAGTATGTGTTAAGAGAGGACCTTATTATGGTCCTTTTAACACCCTTTACATCAAAACACTTAAATCAGTATCTACATAACAATTGTAGCGATCAAGCTACAAAAATGCAGGTAATGGAAATAAGCCAAGAGACTTGGATTGTGATAACCCAAAAAGTGGGTTAGCGCAGAAAACCAGCTTGAAATCTCCCCCAACCTTCCGATTCTTTCCATGCACCGTTGTACTACAGATTAACTCCAGTATCACTTAGGATTTTCTCCCTAATTCCAAGAAATCCTGCTCTTCTCCATTTAGAAATAACATACCATGTGACCTGATTTTGTTCACATTACCACAACCATTCTGCTGTGCTATTGATTCACCAGAAAGAATGGCAAGAAATGCTTAAAAGGGCAGGACTCATTTAGAAAAGGACCTGCAATGAGGCCAACTTCTAAGGCATACAGACAAACTGGGCTTGGAGATATCAATCAAAAAGGGTGGAGTTTGTGTTTTGGAGACCTTAAGCACCAGATGGCTTGAGTTATTTGAATCAGACTTCACAATATCATCAGCAAACCACCAGGTCAGCCTATCGCCCCACCTCAGCATGTATCTAAATGTGTGTCAATGGTATTAGCAAACTTTAGCCCACAAATATATGATTTGCAGACCAAACATACAGCCCATTCACTGGAAAAACAAGCCAAGCACAGGTGTACAAAGCCATGTTTCCATGGGAGGATCACTCTGCAATCAGGATACCACCAGGCAGCCCCTCCTACGAGAACTAAAATTTTGTTTCACAATTGCTTTCATTTGCACCTCAGAACCTGAAGGTTTCTGAATGCATCCTTGGAAAAAAGTTTTGCCAAAATCAGAAATCCAACACAATGCCTTTATTTGAAGCTGCAGCTTAACCAAAAACGAACATACATTTTCTTAAGAAAAAAAAAACAACATTCATTTTTCAACAGCGCTAACATGAAGGACTGCAAGAAGCCTTGACAGTAAGAACCTCACTGAAAAGAGGGAAGAATCAACAGTTTGAGAACTGCCACATTTGGAACTCGATAGGAAAGACCTCTTAAGGAAGGGACCTCTTAAGGAAGGGGGAAGGAAAGAAAAAATTCAAACCAATGGCACTTTTATATATCAGACGTTGTCTTTTCATAAAGACGTATCAGATAATTTTACCTACATGATGAATTAACATGTCAAAAATTAACTACAAGCAAAATCTCTTTCAATGTCTGCATCTCTGGATTCCAAAGTTACATGAACAGATGGGAACGCAATGCCCAGTGTTACGAGCTTAACATGTATCCACCAATCTGTAAAACCTGGATTATATAAAACTTTTGCAATATCCGAGTTAAACAGAACTCTGTAAAGCTCTAGAAATTATGTAAAGGTATGATTAAAACTTCTTGGTTATAGACAGACAGGTTCTTTCATCTCGTAACCAAAGTACGAATCCAGCCTTGGACACCCACATCTGGTCACACAGGGGATGCTCTCTTTCTTAATTAATACTTAAGTTTCCAAGTCCCATGTGTTTCCTGGACCACAAGTTTCCTTCC